>VWPU01003968.1:58512-360542 GCA_013398955.1 Callaeas wilsoni
AAGAAAAGAAAAGAAAAGAAAAGAAAAGAAAAGAAAAGAAAAGAGAAAAGAAAAAAGGTGCAGGATGAACCCTCCAACCTTACTGAAAGGTTCCTAAGCATATACTCAAGAGAGTTTGGCTGCCAGAGCTGGGCAAGTGCTTGGTGCCAGCATGGTGAAGGGCAGCCCTATCCTGCTGGTGGCCATGAGAGGGCCTCCTTGGCACCTTGTGGGGATGTTGATGCCACGGCCAACTCCATCTCTGTGGGTGCTGCTTTTGGCCAAGGCACTGGTTCTGTGGCTCTAAATTAAAAATAATAGTTTAATAGTTTATCACAGCATGGAGCCAGGTGGGTCAATAAGACTTCTATATGTTGGAAAATTAATTCCAAATTATGGAAGATTGTGATTTTTTTTTAACATTTCCATTTTTCTATTATGCATATTTGAGGCAGTTGAGATTATCAATGAATGATGGTATTGTCTAAATAGTAATGAATAGTAATAGCATAAATTCAGTGAATCATATATAAATTACTCTTTATGTCTATACAAGTTTTTCTGCAATTATTAAGAAAGTGTTCAGTTTATCACATACAATAAAACATCCAAGATACAGTAAAGAGAAAAGGAAACCTATGATGATTCCTGCCAGTTTTGATACTTGCATTTAGAACTTTTAAGCTTGGGTCTGTTCTCTACATGACTATCATTGACATCCGTCAAATAAATTATTTTCATCCTGTTTCTTTTTTCTTAATGGATGTGTAGTTTTGCATACATAATGAAAGAAACACAGATTCATACTGCCATAAAATAATGCCTAACTGTGAAAGATTAAGATACGTTACAGAAAGTTATCTATAGTAGGTTTTGTTTTACCATAAGCATAAAGAAAATTTCGAGCTTCACAAAGCAATGAATTAGGTACAATTTTGAATGCAAATATATTGCCGAATGTTACAGGCGTTAAATACTCAACAGTAGCTCAGACATACCTTGAAAGAGTGCAACGTGTTTTATTAAAAAAGAGAATTTTATTAGGACACCTCACTTCAAGAAGTTCCCTGGAATTTAGAAGATCTTCTAATAATCACTACTGGAAAAGAAACAACATGTGTGATAGTTCAGTGTCTTTCAATTACACTGCAGTATCAGCACTGGAACTGTGCCCAGGTCTCAGTAGCTGTTCTCTAAAATGTGCCATAAATTGCACCTTAAAGTATGCACTTTCAGTGTTATTGAAGTGTTATTATGCTCAAATGTACCTACCAAGGGTTTTGGGTAAGGAAAAAAAAGGTGGCAGAGTGAAAAGACAAATTCTGCCTACTTTTTCTATACTTTGTAATTTTATTCGTGTCTTTGCATTGAAAGAGAGAGGAGTCAGGGCAGTATTTGTCAGTGTGTCCTAAAATGTACAGAGACAAACTAGTATTTCAAACAACTACAGAGCTCATTTTAGAAATTATATCATACTCCTTCATCTGTTCCTTTTCTCATTTGACCTATTTAGGCAGATATAGCGTTCCCTGCCTATTCCCCCACCTGGTATCTTTAAAATTGCTTCAGAAGGCCCTGCCACAGTCAAAACCAATAGACTGAAGCAATATATTAAAAAGAACATCCTCACACTTCAAAGGATTCTTCTGTATCAGATGCAATGGGTACAAACACTTCTAAAATAATATTGGCAATATCACAGAAGTTTGGCTGTATTTTCAAAAAGTATTATTTCCTCCATTTTAGATTATGCCATCAAGATCCTATGTCATTAGCATCCTAATTTTTTTCCTTCTTTTCCTACATTCATATTATATTAGCTTATTTTTGTAAAAACCCAAGACTTAAGTGTGGAATATAAAACCATCTGTTAAGTGGTAACATGGTATATCAGATGCGTCAAGTAATTGTTTCATAGATAAAAACCAGCAATAAAACAATTCATTATTCTTGTCATCCCTCTTTTTCTGAAGAAATCTAGTATAACACCATAAAAATCTTTTCAAATAAAAGCAATACTTGGCTGATGTAGAAATACTATTAATTTTAATTGCTTCTATATGTGTAGGGGAAGGAAAGGATGAAGAAAGGTGCATGAAAGTTTGGTATGTAAACATATATCATCCTGTGAACAAATTTTGTCATCTCTCCTGTGATAGATGTGAAATTTTGATAGCAATTTATTAAAAATTTTGATTTGGTTATTGAGATCTTTTGAAGTGTATGGGTTAGAATCGGTTGAAAAGACAAAATCAAATTACATTACCTGGGCAGATCTACTGTAAGCACTTGGGAATTTTTACTAGACAAGTTTACATCTAATAATTGAAAAGAACTTAAACACATTTTCTTCAGCTACTAAAGTGGCTTGATCAAGAAGGAAGAGGAAGAAAAACCACTAACCAATCTCTGGATGGGTGAAAAGTTTTCTTATGAGAAAAAGAATATAATTATTAAAGAGCTATTTTGAATACTGCAACATAATAACCTAAAAAGTTCAGGTTCACTTAGATTCCCATCAGTCGACAGCGTATGTAAGGTCTGTAGAATTCTCCTACAAAGTTAGAAAGTCACCGGTTAACCTGCCTTCCAAAGAATCAGAAAGAAAAATGCAATGCATTCTTCAATAGCAACATCCCAATTCCGTCTAGATTACAGCACTATTTTCAAGCATCTTTCACTTTGTTGTCTTCGGGTTTTTTCATCCAAACCACACCAAAGCAATTTGTGCCATACTACAGTGCTGAAGAATTATAGGTGATTCCTGCAATATATAACAGAAGATTTTAAATTTCCATCTGCCAGCTATATCCTATAGCTACTATCATGCTTTTTAAGGTTAGATACCCTTACAGATCATTTTGTGTGTACGTGCATGTACATGGTCCTACTCATCTAAAGATACCTGCAATAATATCCTCACTTGTGCCTTATAATTAGAGTAGTGATACCTTGTAGAGGCTGACCTGGAACAGAGGTTGGACAGAGTGAAAGGATAAAGGGCAGGTATTTATTGAAAGGCCTTCACAGGGCACACCTTGGGCAGTGCAGGAGTCTCGCAGAGGCTACACCCAAGATGGACACAGTCACACGTTTTTGGGACAGATACAAGTTTTGTCCATTTGCATATCAGAGGTTAATTTTCCAATTACAGCTTCAGGGAGTGGAGTCCCATTCTCTTAGGTTGCTTCCCCCCAGCTCACTTTTGTTTACATTTCTCGGGGCCTGAGACAGTGAGGTGTCCTTGATCCTCAGGCCTAGAGAGGAATTGTTGTGTCTGACCAAAATGGGAAAAGCAGTAGATAACACTCTATACAGAGCTCAGAGTTACACACTGAAGAATTGCAGGATTACAAATATATGAAAATATAAAAGCTAAAATCCTAAGGCATCAGTAGGACTGTGTTTATTTAGAATTAGCTCTTCCATTTATTATAATGGTTTTTCACTTCCATATTTAAATTTTACTAATGTTACCCATGATTTCTAAAATTTTACTAGCATGATTTCTAAAACAACTTCTTTAACCAACAGTGTTTTAAGTGATGAGGGGGAAGAATGGAACAATGGGGTTGTTTGTAGAATACTTGTTTCCATTGCCATTTGTGAATCCCACTTCACTAACAAGGGAAGAAATTAAATAAATGTTTTGGTGTATTATTTCACATCTGTAATAAACTACAGTCATATTATATAATTTTAAAATTACTTAGATCTGTAATATTCACATTTATTCCTATATGTTTCTCACGATTTGGTAAATCATTTATATGGTTCAAAGAAGCAAATTAGATATGCTTTGACCCTTACCAAAATGAAATATAGGAATGGATAGTTCTATGCCAATTCACATGTAGGCCATTCCAAAAAGCTCATAGGAAAATTCAAAATTAAATCAAGAATCTTAGATTGTGATATAATTTGATTACCTCTGAAAATTTTGCAGGTAGCAAAACTGTATAAAAAATGAAGACTGATTAAAAATAATGTTTTAAATATCTGCAATATCGATATTTTAAGGTGCTAGAAATTAAACTTCCTTACAATACTATAATTTTATATGTTGGTATTGACATTCAAAAATAAGATAAACATCCATTGGAATTGTATCATCTGTCACTCAAAGAAATATTCCAGTTTTTACAACTCCATCATAAACCTTTCTAAAAAAATTTATAATTTACATGTTGTTATAAACAATAATTAGAAGGACAAAAGTTTCTTCTAAATATTTCAAATAGATGTTTAAAAGGTGTATTGCAATATTTACTGAGACTGATTATCATTTAATAATTGCTTGGCTCTTGTAAAGAGCTTATATTATGAAAAAGTAAAAGAGAACAGATTTAAAAAAAACAAACAAAAAGACAAAACCGAAATAAACACATACAAACTATGGAAGAGCAGTAGTTTCATAAATGAGAACTTATACAACAAAATGAGTGGGAGTGGGGGGAAGGAGAAGGTTGGGTTATAATGGAGTAAAAAGTGTTTCTGACAATTATTTTTCTACCTCATTCTCTAAGTCCCTATTGTAACAAGCAGAAACCTTATTAAAGACAGTTCTATATTATATTAATATGATCGTAATTTAATAATGCTATACACCAAACAAATTATTCATGTGAAATTGCAGCTGTAACATATGCATTAATAGTCTTCCTATGATTTTGAAAAAAACATAAGATTTGATCATAGATTATCTATTGGGTTAATTTTTATTTTTCCTTTTTTTTTAAAGTCCCTAACGCTATTAAAAAAACCCCAACACCTGACGACCTTTGTTTGTAGGAAGTCTTGGAAAGATGTTTTTGTAGTCAGTGCCTTTTTCCATAATTACAAAATGAATGTTGGATGTTTCTTAAAATTTTTGTGCAAGAAATACATGAAATCAAAAAGAAGTTCCCTATTAGATTTATTAAACAATATTGATTATATTACTCATGTTCTGTACTTGAAAATGTTCTCTACTTATATTTTTAATTATTCTTTCTTTTCAGTTTTTTGAACGTGAAGACGTATATATAAAATCATATTTTAGAACATATGAAAAAAGCTTCTCTGAATAATATTTACTACTGTTTCTTAACAAGTAGCCTTACCTAAACAAATCCATATATATTTATGTAATATTTTAATTATAGATGCACATATGATCTAGTTAGTATAGAGGCTCTCATATTTATTGTATATAAAAAAAAGCTCTAAAATTATAATTGTTTAAATAACTGAACTGAGAGAAATTTGTTTTCCTCAATACCTTTGAAAGACCAACAGGTACAATTAATTTCAGACTAATTAAGAGGATATATTATATTTACAGCTAGTAGTGTCTCTAGTCCTTCTTGTATACCATTGAGAAAAAGTGTAAAATGGAGATGTAAAAACTGTAAAAAAAGTGATCTGTGGGACAATTAATATGATGTGCTGTAGATTTTGTGAAGAATTCAATAGATAGAGGAAACAAGAAATGGGGGAAAATGGAAAATAATACTTTATGCTGCTCTTTTCAAAGAGACAGTGTGTTTGTATACAATTTAAATAAAAACATACACATAAAGAATTAAGGAACTGTTCTATAAAGGTAAGAAGTAGGAAATTCAATTTTTTTTGAATATATGAAAATTAGTTTCAACAGAATATTTTTCATGCCTCTGAAACCATATAGTCAATTCTATTTTGTTGCTTAAAATTGTTAATTTTTTTTAGTCTGTATTGATTATAATGATTCACAGTCATTCTGGACCAAAGCTGAAGACGCCATTGTTAAAAACAATTGTGCTTAATATAGTAATGCTAAAAAAAAATTGTATTTTATTAATATTTATTATTCTGGTTTTTGACCTTCAAAACCAGCAGAAGTAAATGAGTTTTCCAAAGACCAGTTATCCCTATTTAAAATAAATAATTTGAAAGATTCAAAGCACTAGCAAAAAAATTAGAACTCATCATTTAAGGCTCTCCAAGTATGGCCATATACTGCTTACAATATCTCCTGCCATATCTTGAATTTTAATTGTTTATTATCACTTCTTTAAAAGTCTATCATTTGTTCTCTAATATTCTAAGGACATGTAGACACTGCTGGCAAAAATGAGGAAATATTGCTTTTGAGCTTAAGGGCAGAGTTTTGTCTGCCTACAACAGAAGATATATTTATCATATCCATTGCGCATCTCAACATTTTGAATATCATTGTTAGTATTAACTACTTTATTAAGTTTGTCTTTTCGGGAAGTGTGGCACTAGGACACAATTTCATTTGCAGCACAGGTTTCTTTAGAAGAATGTAGGTCTATTTTCTGAAGGTGAGATGACAATTTGAAAGTGTTACCCACTAGTACAAAGTATCAGACCCTTTTTTGTGTCTGAAATGCCTAAACAAAATATTAGATTGCAAGTTACTGTCAATAGAGCAGCAGAATTATTAACCAATTAGAGAGATCATGAGAAAAGCTGGAGAATTAATACTTTTTCAAGAATTTCAAAATCTTTAATT
Source organism: Callaeas wilsoni (assembly GCA_013398955.1). Taxonomy (NCBI): domain Eukaryota; kingdom Metazoa; phylum Chordata; class Aves; order Passeriformes; family Callaeidae; genus Callaeas; species Callaeas wilsoni. The sequence continues at coordinate 64,991 of VWPU01003968.1, forward strand.
TCATAGCCAGAATGGTACCATCAGAGTGGATATTTTCACACCTATCAAACTGGTTCCTTCTTCTCCAATTTATTATCAAAATCTCATTAAAACCAAAACGTGCTACTGAGTACTGTGCAAATCTTCAGCTAGTGCAATAGCCTTTCATTCAATGGAAAGGATGGGATGCTAGATTCAGACTTGGTGATTGACAGACCTGCACTGGGGATCATGCAGGTTTACAGGATCAAAGGAGATAAGAATTAAACTGTAAAGATCTTTCCTGTCTCCATGGCAGATACTACTTGAAGAACTAAAGATGAACAGTAGAGGAGATATCCAAAACAGTTACTGCATTGAAATATATCTGAATGTGCAGAAAGACTTAGACAGTTGTACATGAGACCAGGAATAAAACTTTTCTAATTTGACACCGAAATCTATGTGACAATTATTATTGAGAAAATGAGATCTATTCACTGGATTAGTAACTGTAGAAGGAAATTATTTAGGTAGGCTTTTGAAATTTAGTGGTCTGTTATGCAAAGTAAAAAAAAATAAAGGCTTGAGATCTCTGAATTTTAAAGAGAACAAAAAAAAAAAATCCCCATATATAAAAAGATGGTTTTACAGAGTGTTTTCCAGACAAAAAAATAGCGATCCACCTACTGTTGCAGTTCCAGGTCTCTAGCTCAGTATTTCTTCCTAGTCAAAACCTCAACATTTGAAATTACCTCGGAGTCAGACATGGCAATATCACAGAATTTGTATTTCTGAGGCATTTCTGATGTTCTAAATGGCAATTCATTCAAGATGGGTGATGATGCCATTTGACTAAATTCAAATGTTCCTGCTGGAAGTATAGATTACAATATTAATTTTGGGAAGGAAGCTGCTGGCCTTTCCTTCACTATCATAAGTAGCATAGGAAAAGAAAGCATTGGTGACATACAGACAGTGTTGCAGCCATGGAATAAACCCAAATCAGACTGGTTTCAAAACTGCTGCAACTTAATGTTGAGTGGTCATGGTTGTGAGCAAGAACTGTCATCACAGATAAAATGGATCTGAATTGATGCTCTGAGAAAACACCTTTCAAGGTTTAAAGCTGAGTATGGCTATTGAAGAGAATTGAACTTGAAACACGGAAAGATCCAGGAATATGCCACTTGATATTATAAGCACATTAGCATTTGTACCTGAAAAATAATCAATCTTGTAAAAAGGTTCGCTTAATCATGAGTGTACAGAAAATTTAAATCAGATCCAAAATCTGTCCTCAAGATTATAATCTATTGCAGTAGATGTTATAGCTGGCAACATTAACAATGTAAGGAGAAGAATGAGTTATAGGAAGTGGGAGAGTTACTAATTATCCATAAAATTATTATACTGAGTAATGAGGTTTTTTCACTTACTCAAGTGGGAAATATAATATTTTAGACAGCACAACAGATAACTTTCTGGAAAGCTGGCAAGTGTCCAAGTTTACTGTAGACTGTTCTTTCTGGGAACAGATGTTTTGGGAAAGATTTCATCCTGTGAGAATGAGCACAACTCTGAAAAATGCTGAAAAGTGAATTGTCATTGAAAATATTACCTAAAGACACTGAGAAATAGGAAAGCAGATCAAAGGTTTTCAACTGGCAAGAACACAAATGTTGTGGCGACTGAACTAACCACAGGAACGCTCAGGGGGCTACATAGCCCAGATAAAGAGGTCTGGTGGGCTGGCTCCAAAGCTTAAGTGCCCCTCTGTGAGAATGGCTTCTCCCATTGAATTCCTGTGACCTGATGTCAGCTCGACCTGTCTGATTGACAATGGACAGACACCCCTTGTATCTTCTAAAAAAAGGTAACCAGACCTGCCCTGCCCTTCCCTTCTTCCTATAGGTCATTGCTATGTCATCCCCACCTCCTTCCCTGTACCTCTTTTAAGCCCACTGGGCTGGAATTTCATTTTCTTTGCTTCCGGCCCCCTTCGAGGGAGTTTCTACAATAAACCCTTGGAATACCGGCCGAAGGAGCCACCTTGCTCATTAATTTTCTGGTCACGCATGGGCTATCTATAAGCCCCGGGCGCGCGTGGCTACGTGCCCTGCACCGCACGGGCGAGGAAGCTGGCTAGCGCGGTACCAAAGGGGCCACAAGGTGCTCTCCCTTTGTGTTGGGCACGTCTGGACAAGCTGCAGCTATCTTAGCCCAGCCAGCACGCTGGCATACTAATGTACATAAACTCTTACCTCTTCTATTTGGGCAAAGTGATGGGCTACCAGTAAAAATGAGTTTGGTAGAAAAGGAAGGAAAAAACTGTTGGACAGCCCTCCCAAACTGACTGCATGACTTGAGTAATTAATACTAATGTGTACTATATCAAATATTGCTAGATAATTCTCAGTCTGGTATTTGTATAATGTCTTGCCACTCTTCCAATATCTCTAAGACAACATTTCTTAGTTCTTTTTGTATCGGTTCTTCTTTTCTTTTCTTTCTTTCTATTAGACTTATGTGTTGGAGGGCTGTGACCCTCTCTGCCTCCTGTGCCCCGATCCTGAGAAGTCTAGGCTGATATACCCTCCCCTACATCTCCACATTCCTCCACATTGCATTTTGGGAAATACAGAGGGATTTGCTGTATTTCAGTGAACCCAAGGGAAATTTCTGATAGGTACCCTTAGACACACAGAAATAGGTGGATACATTGTCTTACTTATGTGTGTGTGAATTGATTATTATATGAATGTTACTACGTCAAATCTATAGTTAAGTCACTGTTATAATTTTGGTAAATCCTATTGAATCATTTTGTAAATGTTAAAGTATTCAATGATTAAGTGCTGCTAAACCCTTTCACACCCTTATCTTGCATCCTTATGCTTTGCACTCTTGTCCTCTTTGGCATTCCTGGCTTCTATGTATATCATTCCAAATTGCTTCTAGTTTTATCTTCCTTTGTATATTTTAACCTGTGTATTAAGTAATAGAGAGAACTTTGACATCAAACTCTCTAAAGTCGCATTTTCAAAAATTCATATTAAACCCTGCTTTTAATCTTTGACAGCGTTTCTTATAATGGTCAAGCCACTCATTCACAACACATGTATTATGGTTATTCAGTCATATTTTTAATTCACATGGTTATTATCATGTATCAAATAGGGAAGAATATGTGAGAGAGCTGTAATTCTGGAACTGACAATGGCAGCAGAACTGCAGGAGATCTGGTTTCTTTAATGAGAAGAAAGAGTAAACAGTTTTTGCAGCAGGGATCCTGGCTTCTTATTGAAGTTTGGAGTTCTTGTTTTTTATGGGGACAATTATTATACTTTTTTTTAACAATGTGAGCTGAAGACTAAGACACCATATGCTGAAGTGAATAGTACAGATTTTATTTAACAGTAAATGTGAGGTAGAAAGATAGAAAGAAGTAGGAGAGGGACAGGGGGAAGAAACAGAGAGCAAGAGAAAGATTAAGTAGAAAGATACCACCATCACATGGATTCCACAGAATCCTGGTGGTCTTCTTCCCCCTGATGTTTTCAGTGGTGGGGGTCCTAGAGCTGTTTTTCTGGAGACACCCAGGATGTATCCATGGGGCATAGATGTCATTCCCATAGCTTAGGCCGGCATATTTGTAAGCAGTTTCTTCCTTTCCAACAGTTTGCCACTGTGCAAATTTTTTTCTGGATAGGTTACCCAGCTGTGCCTCACCACACCAGGAACTAGCATCTTGCTATTTTTGCCGTCTGTGCCTTTCTCAGTGGAGATTTGTCTGGTGGCTTATCTCATGGGAAGTTCCTTCTGTGTCTTTGACAGTGCTTTATGAAATGCGACTGCATTCTTCAAGACCTCACAGAGACAAACACCAAGTTCCTAGCATGAATCCCAACCAGAACAGAAATTCTACCTAATTGATAAATTCTTTTCACTCACCTCATTTTCTGTGTAGTCTATCAGGCTTATTAGGTACACATAAGCTAATAATCAGCACTATTATTTCCTCATGCTGCTCGACATATTTTTACGAGCCCATTGACAGTTATTTAAAAGATTTGAGCAAAATGCTTTCTCTACAATTTGTGAGAATTCATATTTCACTACCCCAATAATTTAGAGGAAAAATACTGTTTTTACTTAAAATTGCTGTTATATTGATCATGTTTATAGCTTGGATTTAGTTATGGAAATATCAACCTAGGTGTTTAATTTTGACATAAAATAAATTCATAAGTGTACTCATTAAAGATTTGAGGACAAGGACATACAGAAAGATCGGTCACTGGACTGCCAAAACTTTAATTATAGAAAGAAATAGGATGTTTTGGGAGACCCGTACAGAGAAAGAATATAATTCATGCATTGTCTAGCATATTGCTACAATAAAGAGATAAAAGCATTCATATGCACAAAGTATTTTGTCCTCCAAATACCATGTCAGACGGGGAAATGGTAATAAACACCAGCAATTCACTTAAACCTGTATGATAACAACACAAGAAACAGAGGTCAGGCCTTTTTAGGCAGGTCAAAAAAAAATTATAATTACTGGGTTTGGCTGGGATAGAGTTAATATTATTCATTGCATCTGGTATGTTGTTATCATTTGGATTTGTGACCAAAACAGTGTTGATAACACATGAATATTTTAGCTCTTCCTAAACAGTGAGTGCACAATGATCTCTCTTTCTCACACTACCCAGTCAGTGGGTAGATTGGGAGTGTACAAGATGTTGGGAAGGGACACAGTCTGCAGAGCTGACCCAAACTGACTAAAGAGATATTCCATATTATATGAAGTCATGATCAGCAATAAAATATGGGGCAAACAAAGAGAAAGAGGAAGGATTGTTGAACAAAGACTTTTGGAATTAGAGCACCTGTCTTCCCAAGCAACTGTTATGCATGATGGAGGTCTGCTTTTCTGCAAATGGCTAAACAGTTGCCTAGTGATGGGAAGCAGTGAATGAATTCTTATTTTGTTTTTCTTATGCATACAGCTTTTGCTTTACATACTTAATTGTCATTATCTCAACCCATGAGTTTTTACACATTTACCTTTTAAATACTCTTCCCCATACTACTGAGGGTGAATGAGTGAGCAGCTCTGTTTGGATAAGCTTCCTGCTGGGGTTAAACCATGACATCTGTAAAGGAAGAATTACAGTAGATTAAGGTATTTGTGAGTAGCTCTTGAATACAGACCTTTGCTTTGGTGGAATTTTTTTTCCCACCAATCCCATAGTAGAACACATTTGGGAGAACAAATAACCTTGAGAGATTGAAGACGCTTTCATTCCTTCTCAGGCTGTCCTACTGGCAAAAACAAATTCTTATATTTTATTGTTGTTTTCAGTTCAGAGAAAACAATAAAAACAGTGCATGAATTGTTCTGGCTTTTTAATAATAGTCACTGTAATTTCTCAAAATTTGTATCCAGCACATCCTGAATTTCTGCTTCTGTTTGCCACATTTTTTCATACTTACTTTCAAATCAAATATTCTGATATTTTCCTTGATAAGTTTTTGTTTCTTAAGTGAATGTGAAATACCAGACGGAATGTAAATTCTATTTTCTAGTCTGTCACATGTGGAATTTGTGATTTTTTGCAAGGAAACTATAAACAATTTGGGCACAACAGACTAAAATCTGACATTTATTCTCTGTCTGATATATGCTACTGTAGCCCAGCTACACTGTCTTTATAGATTAATAATGAGATCTTGTTTAACAATCAGTGCAACTCAGTCATGGTTTACTTCCTCCCTGGAGGACCAATTGCTTATCTCATCAAAAGGATGATAATTCCCTCTGTCTGTCAGTTGATATGATCTTTATCTGGATACAAGCTACATCAGCAGACTGAGCTGAGCTCCCAGCCTTGCTGGTGGTAAGGGATTCAAATTCATGTTTATCATATGCACAAGATAGATGCTCTAGCTAGCTTCAGGCACTGCATTAGTGCTAAAGTCCATTAATTCTAATTAGGTTTTGCATATAGAGAATATTAAAATGTTTAAATTAATAAAGGGGAAGGGCCATCCCCTTGGCACAGTTTCTGCATATTAATACAGTTTTCTGTGCAGGAGGTGATCTGTGCATGCAAGGAAAATTCCTCAGGCCACTGGAGATGGAGCACATAAAGCTATTTAGGGGACACGTGCCAAACACAGCCATCTCATAGCATCTCTGTGCATTAGTCCATGGAGTTTTATTTTTATAGACTTTGGATAAGAATGAGATCATTAGCTTCTTGAATGAAGGTAGGATCAGAGCAGTCCAGCTCATTTGTGCATGTCCTGTACATGGATGTGCATAGGAAGTTTGCCTAAAACAAACACTATCATTCCTTATTGGCATCCATGTAATGGAATTAGTCATTACAATGGTAGTTCAGTTCTTGCATAAAAACAGGGAAGGAGCCAGGATGATTATAGCAAATTCCTTGATTGAACACTTCCCTTTCAGTAGAGAATTTTTTATGAGTCTTTCCTGAACTTTTGCTTTATCTTAGTTTCCATCTGATAATTTTTGTTTAAATGATGACAAGATATAATTTGGTTGAACGAACAAAAGCAGCCTTGCAACATTTTCCTCGATGTTATCTTTTATTGAGTATATTAATTTAGCTTCCATTTCTACAAAGTATCAATTCTCTACTCTCATGTGGGTTTTTTGTTATTTAATTAAATAGTACAAGTATGTAAATATTAGGGTCCTATTTATTATTATTATTATTAATAATAATAATAATAATAATGATGTACCAAAAAGTCACTTTCCTGTTATAATCTGCCAACAATATGAAGAAGTAAGAGCAAACCAAATAACTAACACTGAAACCTACAATCCAGAGCTCTTAACCTTAAAAATACCTGATAGATATCCATGAAAAATATACAGGACTTTTAAACTATATTCTAAAACACTAAGAAAAAAAAGAATGTGGTGCTAATACTAGTATTTATAATAATGATGAGAAATAGAAGCAGATATGGTTTTGAAACCCTATAAGGAAGTTCTAAAACCACCTAGCAAATCTTTATTAATATATCCAGCTCATTTTAAAGCAAATGAGCTGGGGTATTTGATATCAGGCTTGAACTTTGTATGAAAGCAGTGACCTGTAATTGCCAAAACTTAACAGTAGATTACTGTGGTAAAAAATCTATATGGATCATTTAACCTGGAAATTTCAAACAGTGCTCAGATCCCTTCAGAAATTGTTGGGATTTATCAATTTAATTTTTTAAAGTCTGTTATGCATAAGTTCACATGGTTTTCTGAAAGGCAAATAAAGCTTATTCTGCCTTGCTCTTGCTAGATGGAGAACTGCATAGCTCTCCTCAGTGTGATATCATACATGAATCTAGTAATCCCTGATGAGAGACAAGTACAGTAGCTTGCATTATGTATTGTGATAACACAGCAGATACTCTGTTCTGCTGGGAGTTCAGGTCAAGCTGGAGTGTGGGCAAAAGGAACCAATATTTGCATTCAAAAGCCTTTTTAGGTCTATCTAAATGCTCTGAATGCTCTGTGATACATTGAAAAGTTAGAAGCTCATCATTCTAACATTCTTTTTCCAGCTGTTTTATCTTTTTAAGGTCTTCTGTATGAATATGATTTTCTTCCTGTGTACAATGAACAATAGAAATTAATTAGTCTACAACCTCCTGTTATATATTCTTTGCCAGCCAGGGCTCCTCAGAGGATATATGTCCCCACATAACTTTCTACACATGGCTACTCTTAATGAAGATAAATAATGACATACAATGTTTGCCAAAAATGTTAGGCATTTTTGGAGTTTTTTTTCCGGAGCAAAATGTACTGGAGCTTTCTGTTTCTCCATCAAGAGCTTGGACAATTTACAGTTACCTCTGGTGCTGTTTGTCATATAGATTTCTTGCCCAGTTTGTGCTGAAAGATTGAGTTAGGACTTGATACAGAAAAAGTCTATGAAAAATATCTTGTTTGGACTTTACTGTACTGTATCTGTCACATTGTAGCCCTTTGTCCTTAGAGGATATGGTTTCATTCTCTTGTTAAACAGATTCTTTGTTTTGTTCTTTTTCAAAAAGAGTCTATTTTTCAAAATTAATTCTTTTTCCTCCTTTTCTCCAGTCTGCTGGATCTCTTGCTCTTCTAGCATCTCACCAGCCTCTTTCTCAGTGCAGTACCATTTTTATGTCAACCTGTAGGCAATCTTGGACAAAGGGAGGGAGCAACAACTGTCCAGTTCGATAAGTTAGTGCGGTATACTTCAGAGAATAAATATGAAAAATACAAAACTAGAAATACTATTGGGTATTAGAGCCTGTGTGTTGGCAAAATGTTCAATAATAATATTAAATGAGCGCATTTCTTGTTTTAGTTTTATATTTGGGAATATAATACACTAAAGAAACAAACTTGGTATTTCTGATGACTTATTTTGTCAAGAATTGGCAAATATTACTCTGTCATAACACCATAACCCTAGAGAAAAAGTATTAGGAGATATCATAGCATACCAAAGACTGATTAAAAATTCTAACTAAATTTAACATCATTATAGTACGAATGGCATGTATTATGGTAAATATTACACGCCTTAGATCAAAACAAACCTTGCATTACAAAGTAACTCAAGCAGATATTTTACAGAGTTTAAAAGATATTTCCTCAAGGTGTATACCTAAAAGCAAGTATTGGACTGCATGTCTTCTATTTTCTTTCTTTAAGCAGTAGAAATGCACATATAAACTCTTCCTTTTGGTTTCATTTTTTCCCTAGCAAAAATGAACAAGATATTTTTGGCTTGTTTCATTCAAAGGTACCCTAGAGAAAAATGTTATGGCAGACATACAGCTTATTTGCATATTCAACTGGAATTTTGGCACAGAATTTTAAGAACTGCTATGCATACTAACAAAAAATGCCAACATTAGAGAAGCTAAAGATCGGGCAAATCAAGTGAAAGCAACATGACATGATGTAATTCAACAGGATAATGCTACTTACAGAGTAATTTATGCTTGAGCACGATGTAAAAATAATACAAGTCTCTTTTCTTTTCTTTTTTTCCCTATATTTTAGATGTCAGAATTCCTAAAAGTCAGCCAACACAATTAAATATTTTTATATTTTTATTTAAATACTTTGGGGCATGTCAAGTAAATGCAGAAAGATCTAAACCTTTTTTTTGGATGAAAAAATTATAGCAGTAAATAAGACCTCTCTCTTTAGTAACAGTGGTTCAAAAGCGAAGCTTACAGCTGTTAAGTAGCTTGCAGAAGCACTACACTGCATCACTTCATTTATATAAGTAGTTACCTTATTTCAGTGTTTTTAAACACATGTAGCAATACAGTATCAGCCTCACAATGGAAAAATGCAAATTTTGACTAATGCAGGAGCTCAAACATTGACTGCATTCTGACAGATATTCTACCTATAAATCTTCAAAACTATTAATGACAGGAAGGGGGTGGTGAAGATAAAAGATATAACCCAGATGTTTTACACAGTTTATCACAGGACCTTGCTGTCTAGGGAGCTTAAACGAATTAAAGGGTGGATAAATAATACAAGAAACAGAACAATATTGAGTCACAAGAGAATTGACAAAGATCATTAAACTTTTTTCCTTTTCTTCCATGTCTTACAGAATAACCATTTACTGAAGGATAAAGAGGAGACATGCTTTGTGACCATGCACAACTGAATAGGATTCAGACATACCAAATGAGTTTTTCTTCTGTTCCAAACTGCTCTTTGTTTCCAAAAATTGGTGCACTTTTTATGCAATTGCTTTCAATTCAAATGGAAAAATGTGTTTTGGAGTCACTCAAGCTTATGAATTAATAGCTGAAGATTCTAATAGTCTGACCTAGATAGGGGCCAAAATTGGTTTAATTCTGTAGTTTCATATCTGTGAGGAAGGTAAAACCAAAGTTGGGTTTAGTATTTAAAAAAAAAAAAAAAAAAAAAAAAAGCAGCATTTTGGGACTCTGGAAATATGTAAAGAGTGACAATATAGAATCATGTAAAGTACTTTTCCTCTTTTTCATACTGATGAAATAAAAGGCAAGAATTTTTTGCATTGTATAATTTGTCAAAAACATTATTTCACACTATGGCACATTTAGAATTCAATTTCTGCATGTAAAACTTGAGATTTGTATTCATAGTAACTTATTGCATAAGTCTTCTAACTATAACTTACACAAATCATAATTACCATAAGATCCAAACCTCACTGAAGTCAATAGAAAATGTCTAACTTCCAAAGGAAAAAAAAAAACAAATACTATGTTTGCAAGCTATGAAAAAAAATCAGACTTTGATTGTGTATTGGATTTGCATGGCTTGATTTTTTGGTGAGGAGGGAAGAATCCAGTCATGGGAATGATTTTTTGTAAGAAGCTGCTAGAAGCTCCCACCTTTCTGGCAAAGCCGATCACAGGCTGGCTCTGAAAACAGGCATACTACTAAGCGAGTTAAAGGAATTGGTAACGCCTCTGTGATGACATATTTAAGAAGGAGAAAGCGTGCGCAGTTCCTCTCTTTCTTCCTCTCTCTGAGGGGTAGGGAGGGGGCTGCCCGGCCCTGCCCGGCACGGCTGCCGGGGTCATGCTGTTGAGGGAGCCATCCCAGCGCCACGAGCAGCCACGCGGCATGGCTCACAATGAACTTTATTTGCTTAGCCACTTTTAGCCAGCCATGCTGTTGACAGAAGGGCAGAAGCGGTGGCAGCAGCGTTTCTTTTTCGGCGCCCTGCATGAAGAGAGGCACTGACTGAAGCCGGTGGCCAGTGCGACTCGCGTGGTGCCAGTGGAGACCACATGATCAGCAACGAGAGACATGGCAAGCAATCCCCTCATGCAGAGCCCAGACAGAATCAACTTTTCAGCGATGTGGAACTCTATTAAAACTTTTCAACTGATAGAAGTTGAGAACAAACGAATGTACAGACATCAATTCTCTCCCGAGTCAGAGAAAAGAGAAAGGTGAAGACAAGTGAGGAGAAAAACATGGCAACACTAAGGTCAGTGCAAAAGAGGAAGGGGGAAGAGGAGGTGCTCCAGGTGTTGGAGCTGAGATTCTTCTGCAAGCCATGATGAGGACTGTAGTATAACACACTGTTTCCCTATAATTCATGAATTGCAGAGGGGATGCAGAATTCACCTGCAGCCCGTGAGAAAAAGGTACTCGCGCTGGAACTTGTGGATGCTGAGAAGCTGTGATCTGGTGAGACGCTTGAACAGAGAGAGAGAGGGGGAGAGAACTCTGGCTTCCAGAGATAGAAGAGGACCCTTCCTTTTATACTAGAACAGCTTATCCTTAAAATCTGTACCCCATGAACTAAATGATCCATGCAAACAGTTGTGCCAAGACTGCTTTGCCCGTGGGAAGGATGCACATTGCAGCAGGTTGGGCAGGACTGCTACTTGTGAAAATTAGAACCATGTTGGAGAAGTTCACAGAGAACTGTCTCCCATGGAAAAGACTCCACAGCATAGCAGAAGAGACTCATCTCTCTAAGCAAACTGAAGAAAGATTTTTAGAAGTGACAACCTGACTAAAAACTCCATGTTTTGTCCCCCTGTGCTGTCAGTGGGAAGGAAAGAAGGGCTGAGGGAAGGAGTGGGGAGAAAGTGTTCTAAAGGTTTATTTCAATTCTTATAATCCTTTTTTAACACTGTTAAGAATTTTTTCTTTATACCTTTTAAGTTTTGAGCCTGTTTTGCCCTTAAAGTGTTTCTTCGCAATCCTTGCCTCGACTCATGGACTCCTTTTTAATTGTTCTTATTGTTCTTTCCCCCTCCTCTGCTCCACTATAGCGGAGGAGAATAAATGAATGATTTTTCATGGGTGCACTGGCATTTGGCCAGCGTCAAACCACAACAGATTTAAAGATGCATAACAAAATATGAAATCATTAAAATATGATCAGCAGTTATATGAAATATTGCCATCTAGGAGATATTTAGTAAGAGCTGCAGACAAATGTTCTAATATATATGCATCTGTGCCCTATGTATTACTTATTTATACATAAATAATAATGATGTAGCAATGGAAATGACTTTGTGACCCCCTTGTTCTTGCAGATTAGGAAATGTTACCATTCAAAATCTATTTTTAAAATAATTAGTCTTGCTTCACCTGCTACTGTTATTGGACCTTCTTCCTCTGACATTTAGAGACAACTTATTTTTTAGGGTAAATTTTACTGCAGATCATTTCACTCATTTGCTCTTGTACCCACATAATTCTTCAAAAGAAATAGTTCTTTTCTGATCTCCTCTTCTGTTCCTCAATTAGTTTCCAATATGTTTTTACAGTTCATTTTGATATTTGTTGTTGCGTTTTCATCAGTTTCTTTATCTTATCAATGTCAAACTTACTGCCACTTCTACTGCTTTGTCTATGTGGTTATTTAGTTCTTAAAGCAGTACCCTAGTAATACTTCTCTGTGTTGACGAAACATTTGCTTTCCAGCATCAGTATGTTCAACTTTTATACCTTCTTTGTATATTACCAGTGACAATATTCAATAATGTTTTAAAGAAAGATAATTTTGGAAGTCCAAGCCTTTCATATGACCCACTGACATGTTTCAGCCAGCTTTGACAGTTGTCACTGTCACTGCAGTTGTGTCTGCATGCAGCCTCTTATATGACTGACCCTGAGCTCTTGATGTGACTTTCTAATTGATCTTGAACCTGCTCATAACTAATGACTTGTTGGATGGCCACTGGACCACAGATGACATTTGTTACTTTTTCCTGGACTCGATCTTGACCCTGACATGCTGGCTCTGCATCCTGTCTCCTTGCAGGCGAGGCCTCTTCCCCAGTCTGGCTTGCTGGGACTCTTGCCTGCTGGCTTACCATTCCTTGAGAAGCAGCCAGCCTTGCCTGTACCTGACAGCATGTACAATTAAAGGATGATGACTAATGAGAAATGCAATTGCCCACTGACCTTTACTGCAAGGTGCTGCACCTCGGTCAGAGCAACCCCCAGTATCAGTACAGGTTGAGGATGACCAGATCAAGAACAGCCCCGCTAGGGACTTGGAGGTGCTGGTGGATGAGAGGCTGAATATAAGCCAGTAATGTGCACTTGCAGTCCCAAAAGCCAATCCTGTCCTGGGCTGCATCAAAAGCAGAGTGGCCAGCAGGTTGAGGGAGGGGATTCTGCCCCTCTCCTCCACGCTGATGACACCCTACCTGGAGTGCTGTGTCTGGTTCTGGGGTTCTCATCACAAAAAATACATGTGTTGGAGTGCAGAGAAGGGCAATAAAGATGATAAGAGGGATAGGACACCTCTCCTAAGAGGAAAGGCTTAGAGAACAGGGTTTGTTCAGCCTGGAAAAAAGAAGGCTTCGGAATGACCTATTAGTGGCTTTCCAGTACCTGGAATGAGCCTACAAGAAGGATGGAGAGGGAATTTTTACAAGAGCATGTAGTGACAAGAAAAGGGAGAATGATTCAAACTGAGAGTAGGTTTAGATTAGATATTGGGAAGAAATTTGTTACTGTGAGAGTGGAGAGGCACTGCAATAGGTTGCCCAGAGAAGCTGTTGGATGCATAGCTCCTGGAGTTGTTCATGGCCAGATTGGATGGGGCTCTTAGCGACCAGGTCTATTGGAAGATGTCCCTACCCATGGCAGGGGTGTTTGAACTGAATGATCTTTAAGATCCCTTCCAGCCCAAACCATTCCACGATTTAATGATTTTGAAGGAATATGGCATGCTTTATATATGCTAAGTAAGTTTCATTATGCCTTCTGTAGTCTAAATTAATGCAAATGGCACCATTTATTTTAAATTATGCAAAACAAGTGCTTCACTAATTATTCTAGAGTAAGGAGCTGGCCAGAGATTTTCCTCAGTTCATGTCTTTATATCAGTATCTTATGCTACATACAGGAGCTGTAAAAATAACCATTTTTCCGCATTTTCATTTCAAAACAGGCCATAAATATGCATTTTCAGGAAGGGAGCGATGTCTTTTACCTATCCCTTTGAGGACAGATATTTGTGATCTGTTTCATAAGATAATAGCACCTTTGTTTAAAAAATATTTTTATAAACACATACACATTCAGTTTTTCTGAATGTCCAAATGTTTGGTCATTTTTGATGAAGAATCTAGTGCTGGAAGCCATCAGGATAAAGTTGCCTTTGTGTTGCCTCTACAGTCTTGGGATTGGACTCTCTATTTTCTTAAACCCACCCTTTCATCAATGTGAAATTTTACATGGTAATATGCTCAGATTCTTTACTCAAGCAGCTAGATTTCTTTAGTGAGGGGTAATGCACATCACTGCAGTCCGCAAGATTTGCCTATTTACATTCACTAATCTGTGGGTTTTCCGTATTTCTGACAATACATTTCTTTGTGCACAGGAGTTCAAGTTTATTTCTTTTGCTCAATTTGTTTTTATGAAGGTACTATATTCATGTCTTCTCCAAAAAATAGTTCACCTTTATAAACTTTGTATACGTTCTGCTGTGCTGTCCTCTATGTGACATGAAGTGGCAAGTCAGGGAATTCTTAAGATCTTTTGACTGCATGTCTATCTAGGTGTTAATAGCGAATGTCCAGCTGTGATGGGCTGGGTACATAGTTAACATAAGTGATAGATAAATGCCCAAATAATTCTTATATGGTGAAATAAGATATAGAAAAAAAAAACCACAGCACATCTGCCCATAAAGACTCTTTGAGGATGCTATTGGTCATGCTTGGTTTAGGGCCAAATCTTTTGATACCCTACCTTCAGGTAAACTAGACTGAAATACCATAATAACATGTCATTTTAAACAGCATTTTGTGAGCAGTAATCCATTCAAGGTAGAGTAAGGCTGCTGACTATCTCCCTGTACTGTGAGACTGTGTGCTGAAACCATATGAGACTAAAGGATATGGAAGCCATTTAAGAATCAACCAAGTTTAACTCAGCAAACAGAGATTTTATAACATGACTAGAAAGAATACCATCATATTCTGTTGCTTTTTGGAGCTTTTTGGAATAAATATTATTTAGCTAATTACATTCTCACAGCTTTTTCTGTGTATTACAGATAATCTACTTACTAACATAATGTGCAAAGCTTTTTGTATTTGATCTGAAGGATTTTTAGTTCCCTTGCCTTTATCCCTCAGCTCTCTAGTCTCAGTCCTATTCTCTGTGTCAGATTATTTTTTTTTCATTAGATTCTCTCTGGACCTGATGACCTTTGCTTGGGAAATTTGAAGTGCTTCATCACAGGTCCATTTCTGTCATCTCTTATGGAGTTTTCTGTTTCATGTCATGTGCTCATTTTAGGGATTTGATCCCTTAAAGTTCCAAAACTGACTGATCAGTTCAAATCAAACATAATCTCTTCTGTGATGTTAACTTTGCTATAATAGAGTTCTGATACCTTAACAGCTGATAGTACAAGTCAAATCCCTTTGTTATCCTTAGTTTGCAGGGACCTAGATTGTAAGTTCCCTACTCACTACTGAAGAGCATAGTCTAATGGTCAGATTCAATCTAAAAGGAATGTTTTCCATTTCTTCAGCTACATTTTCAGAGGAAGAGTGGTTATGGCTGTTGTGATTTATGACGTGTTAAGCATGCTCCAGCATTCTATGAGACATGTTATCTGTTCTGTTTGTGAGTAGCTTACTGTATGAACTGAAGGCTGAGTTTGTTTTGTCATAGCAGCAATGCACTCTATTGTAAGAATCATAATGCAGGAGGAGGAGATTTTCCCTGAAATTAATTTTTAGAGAGGTTTTCCCTGAGCATGTTCAGTTAGGGAAATGTTTATACTGTGAGAAGCAAGGGCAGCCAGTATGAAGACACAGCATTCGGTGAAACTGTAGCATGTCCAGAAACCAAAATCCTCCAATGATGTATTTCCGTGGAAAGACTGAACTTGGCAACCGTGAATGTAGCAAACAGTAAGGCCAGGCTTCAGTATAATCAGGGTGTATTTTCTTTCTGTATGGTGGTTATTTTAGTTCATGATTAAGTTCACACTGCTAATGCACAGAAGTTGTTACAGAGAACCATGAAGTTGACTTGAATGGAGCACATAGTCTTTCATTATTCAGATCTTCAGTTTATTTTAAAAATTTTTCCTGGAACCTAGTGAGAGTTGTGTAAAGTTACTTCCAACCCAACAGTCTCTCAAAGTTTCTTGTTGGTGAAGAAGTCAGAATCAACTACCCACAACACAAAGAAACATTTGATAGGAGAAAGACCGACTTACGAGTCCTTTATTTTAACTTGCGCTACCTGACAGATGCGTCTTCTCTATTTCAAAGCTACGTTGTTTCTGTGTCTTAGTATATAATAATTATTTTTTTAATGTGAGCTTTTTATGAAACAGTTGTTAGTGGTTTCATTTCAATATATCATCAGAGACCTTTTCTCATTTACAATCAGAAGTTTTATTCTGTTTAGCCTTTCTTTTGGATTGTTGCTAAACCTGCTCATATATTGGTTCCTTTCATACATGACGGGGCATCCTTACTCTCTAAATAATAATGTGCGAGCATCGAATTAATGCAAGTGCCCAATGGCTTTACCAATGCAGGGATAAGACCTTTCTAGGCTTTTTTTTTTTTTTTTCCACTGTCTGGATAAGTTCTGTAAATTCATTAAAACACTTGAAGACCACTTTTGGAGTGTCATCATTAATTATGTCATTTAAGGTAATATTTTTTTTTTACTACTTGCAGGCCTTGATATTATTAAAATATAGATGAATGGGTGTCTTTAAACAAAATTAAAGACATTCAGTTTTTCACTTGGACCATCTGATAATGTAAAAGCTACTGGGCAACTGTACATCTGTATGCCACTAGAATCTCTCTGTGCCTTTGCTCTTATGAACTGATTCCATAAATCTCGACACATTCCCACTCTCCCATTTCCTTAAAATTAATCTTCTATAAACTTGTATTTAGTTAGAAACCAAATTCTGAAATTTAAGCTGCAGCTAGTTCTACCATTCAAGTCACAGTTCAGTTAGGATTGCTGAGGTAATCAATGTGCAGAAACTTTTTTTAGGTGCTACTTCTCCAACAGAGGTTAAAAGAGAAATTAGAATTTTTCTTCTTTCTCCTTGGATATTTCACTCATTTCTTAAACAGACTGCAATCACTTTTGCCTCAGCAGACATTCCTTGTACTACACTGAAATGGGGAAATTAACAAAAAAAGAAAAAAAAAATGCTTTTAGAGATCTTTAAAGGGAACCAAACCTTAAACACTAGTGCAGAGGAAGAGTGAGCTAAGATTCAGGTATGAATATTGCTTTACACTTTGTTATTATTTGTAACAGCTCTTTGTCATGTTTTAAGCCCAGCTGGAAACTAAACACCGTGCAGCTTCTTGCTCAACCCCTCCACCATGATGGAATGGGGAGGAGAAGCAAAAGTAAAAGTTGTAGTTGAGATAAAAAGTTTAATAATTGAAACAAAGGTAAAATAATAGTAAATAATAATGATAGTAATAAAAGGAAAAACTTGAAACCCAAGGAAAAACAAGTGATGCACAATTCAATTGCTCACCACCCGCTGACTGATGCAAGAACTGGTCTCCACCCAGCAATCATTCCCTCACCTTTTTTGGCTTCCAATGTTTTTTGCCCCTCCTCACTGGCAGAGCATGAGACGCCAAAACGTCCTTGAACTGAGACATCAGTGTGTTATCAGTGTTATTCTCATACTGAATCCAAAACACAGCCCTGTACCAGATACTGAAGAGAAATTAACTTTATCCCAGCTGAAATCAGGACACTATTATATTAGGAACCAACTGCTAGCTGGTTTCATTGGATTTGAGGTTTTTAGGTTGTTTTTATACTTTATACTTTTCAACGATTGACTGATATTTGACCTACACTACACAGGTGCAAATTAATTGGTATCAGGCAAAAATTACATCATTATATCTCAAAAAGGAGTAATAATTACATATCATACACTTTTAGATAGAAAAATTTGAAATGTTAAGCTATGTTTTTCCTAATAATTTCAGTATGTAAATTATATTTTACAAAAAAGCCCAAGAAAATTGCAGCCACTTGAAACTCGGAAAGAATAACTTCACAATAGTTAGGAAAAAAAGATTTTCTAACTGTCACAAAATAGAATGACTTCTAAATATATTTTATATATTTACACACTTATACTTTCACATTTATTCCTACCTTTGGCATTAGTAATTTGTTTCTAATCAGTGGGTTCATCGATTAAACCATCGATTAAACAGAATCATAGAATTGTTAAGGTTGGAAAAGGTCTTTAACATCACCAAGTCCAAGAGGCAACATAGGACCACCACTATGTTCTACACTAGACCAAGTGGTGGTATGTGTTCAGGTGTCACATCCACTGAAAACTTTCAGGGATGGTGACTCAACCACTTATCTGAGCAGTCTGTTCCAGTGCTTTATAACCCTTTCCATGAAGAAATTATGCCTAATATCTGGCCTAAACTCCCATGGCACAACACAATGCCACTTCCTCCCACCATGTCACTTGATACCTGAAAGAGGAGGTCGACCCCCACCTGACTACAGCCCCCTTTCAGGTAGATGTAGAGAGCAATGAGGTCTCCCCTGAGTCTTCTTTTCTCCAAACTAAAACTCCACTCCCTGAGCTGGTTCTCATAAGACTTCTGCTCCAGACTCTTCAGCAGCTTTGTTGCTCTTTTCTAGAGAAAAATTTCCTGCTTTCACAAGTCAAGCAGCCCAATTTTAAAAGTTAGTGCTGCATTGAAGTAAAACCTGTTTATTAATAAGCTAGTTGTAGTTATTACTGGCATTTCATATAGCAAACACACTTCTGAAACACTTTATACTTCTAAATATTTTTCAGAAATCTCACATTCAAATTTGAACTTTTAAAATAAAATTTTGAAAATTTCCTGTAAAAATAATTTAACCCCTTTTTATTCATTCTGCTGTGGAGGAGTGAGTGACTGAGAGGCTGTAAGGGGTTTAGCTACCTACAGGGATTAATCCACCACAATTACATGTGAGTCTGGCTCACTGTACTCCAGGCTAGCTTCTCTATATGATGATGACTGTGTATTCCCACATAATCATCTACTCTTCTGAAAGTATAAATTTGACTTCTTATCCTATGCAATTGTTTATGTAATTATTAATTCTTGTATTCATCTTGGAAAATATTTCTGCTGATAAGGTTTGAAGCCCAACCATTAATTTCAGCCTATTATTGTAGTTTTTTCATAGTTACTTTAGATATCTTTGACTGACACAAAAATTTCTCACAGACTATGAAAACACACTAATCCATTTTAATTGACACTAGATAAAAAAAATCACTGAAACAGTTGATCAGTTCTGAACAGGGGTCAATTCAGAAAATTTTACCCAGCATAAGCCAGGAAGCTGAAAGTGAAGTATATATGTCCACAATCAATATTTAAATTAAGTTGATGGCATTCTACATCATTTGCTCTTTAGTAGTCAGCCTTTCTCTCTGTCTGTATTGAAAATCACATGAAATTTCAATCAAATTATTTGATCTGCAATTTTCCTATAAACATGAGCATTCTTCTTCTTTTTTAATGAACATTTCCTGTTTCCTTCTACCCCAACAAATTTTAAAAATTAATAATATTTATTTAAAAACACACAGACCCCAAATGACAAGGGAACTATATAATGCAGCAGAATAAAAAAGGGAATGCTGAAATGTTGCTTGTGAGTAAAAAAAATTTAGAAAACTACAGGGGGAAAAAAAGTAATTTCATAAACAATGGATTTTGCTGAGATAAGTTACCTTGTAGGAAAAAAATCAAAATGAGTAGTTTGTCACTTCTGATGGAGACAAATGGTGATTTCTGTACAAACTGTTGTTAAACTAAATATCTCATCATTCACTACATTCAAAGAAAGCAAAAATTTTGGTAGCAATAATCTATTCAAGTCATGTTTTTTTAAATGAGACTTTTTTTTATTATTATGTAAAGAAAGGCAATGTTCTTCCGTCACCTTAAATATTTTGACTAGGAAAGTTCAAGTTGGGTTCATTAAAAAATAATAATAATGGAAACAATAGCAATTCCTGTAAAGGAAGGTATATATTTCTCAGCTTTTTAATTACATGCTTTTGTGTACTATTGAAGGGTTAATGTAGTGGATCTTTTGCACTGTGCATCCAAAAGAATAGAGACATTTTTGCAAAGTTTATTTAGGTACTGTTATCTAAACGAATACATTTATTGAGAAAAATTTCTGCTTGACATTTTGTGTTTTGACTGGCATTTGCTAGTTGCCAGCTGTCATAAGGAAAGGACTGCAATACATGCCGTTAGCAGCATATGCCTTTTTGGGCGCTGAATAGCGTTTTCATACAAAAAATCAAATGATCCATAACATATTATGCTGTCATTTAAAAACTGCATTAGAACTGTAACATTTTTCATGCTAATAATAAATTTTGTCCCCCAAGGCTTAATCTAGCATTTTCTTACTGTGTTTGGGGACATAATGAAGAAAACATTTATTCTATTAATTGACATTGTTTTTTCAAGATGTAAACCATTTTTTCAGAATGGAGATTTCTTGCAACAGGTTTTAGAAGACTTTGATTTCTGTGCTTTGCTACTCTCTGTCAAACCTATCTGTTTTTGCCTACTACAACATCTTCTCCATCATTCATAACACTGACAAGTACTCATCAGATGAGAGGAAGATTTGATAGTCACCTGATTTTTTCTTTCCTAAAGAATTTTTTTTCTTTTTCTACAAAACTGTTTCAGAGATATTTAAGACTGTTTGAGTAAATAAGATATTCATTAGTCATTTTATAACAAAAATGCATGTTTATTCTACTAATCGTATTGCCTTTTAACTTTATTTTGCCGAGAAAACAATCACCCTGCCTTACCTCAAAGAAATAGAAGATCATTTATTTCCTGGAAAGAGAAATTGTAATTTCTGATTTATGGAAAAGTCATTGATTTCTGTATTTCTTTATCAAATATTTGTCACCTGTTATGTCTCAAACAGGAGAAAAGTTGTTCTAAATTCCCTAAACAATCAAAAGGGAAAAATGAATATTTCCTTAAAGGAAATACATTTTTCTTTCTCCAAGGACTATCTGAAGTGTTATTCAAACTGTGATATTAACTTTAACAAAGAGATATTTAAATTAAGAAGTTTATTTTTCAATATTTAAGACTAATGCAACATTGTTTCTAAGAAATATCTTACTATTTTAAAGTATTGAATATTACTGAAATTCCAGCTATTTTTCCCCTTGAGTTTTGTTAAGAGACTAATCTTTTAATTTTGTTAAAGACTAATCTTTACCTTCTGCTTTGGTCTGGCTTATCTGTGTTATTTATTGACCCTAAAAAGGCCAAAAATATTTATGAGAAACCTAAGTAATTTAATTTAATGTCACACTAATGCTATATGCAGTATACCTGGCTTGTGGCCTCATTGTCCTTAATCTTTGCTCTGTTCATGGTTTCATTTACAGAAAGATTATTTTCTGGAATATAAGTGATATAGTTCAGAAGTTTGATACTTGTGTTGATGTTTGATTATCCATATTTTCATATGTTACACACAAAGGAAGAGCAAAAGCAATAATAAAATTTTATGTTTTAAAAACAGCAACTAAAAAAAAATATTTTAAGAATTCTTTATCTTAAACCAATACATAGAGTTTTAAATATACCACTGTAATTAAAATTAATGCTATTCGAAAACAAAGCCCAAACTTTGACTTTAAAAAAATATGTTTTCTAGTGATAGCTCTGAACCTGAGAACAAAGGAAAACAAATACCATTTAATTAGAAATTTGACAAAAAACCCAGTAGATATTATCTTGGCCAAACATCTTTATTTAAATAAGGTAGCAAGTTTGAAAACAATCCACAGGAAAAAATAAATCTATAATTTTTCTTTTTATTATGATGAAAAACTAATACTAAAATAATTTCTCTATGTGTGATAAGCAGGTTCATGTATACTAACAATGCATATGCCAAGAAAGTATCTATCTACAAGTCCAAGTCAGAGAAAAACTGTGTGTTGTTCAGAAAGATCTCAGTTAAATTACTGACATCTGACTCCTTTTCCTATAAGATAGAATTTCAAGGGAGGAATATGTGAGGAACCAGCTTTGGAGGTCACATTTCAAAGTCCCTTTTCCTAACCTGCTACTCACTAAAGATATAAGTATAACTGCACAGAAATATAACTTACAGAAGGAATATTTTCAGTGTTCCAGGTCATCCCTGTATTCAAAGCTACCACGAAGTGGCAAATGAGACGAGTAGTCATCTGGTAGAAATCAAAATCCCATGTGGATTTTGTTTGATTTATAAATTTGTAAAAATTCCTACTTGTTAACTCTAAACTACTAGTGCTTAGCTGCTGTACTCATTATCTGCATATCTAATATGTAACAGACATTTTAGACATACCATCCTTAGAAAAAAGCTAATTAAATGGTAATTTTTTAGATTTTTTTCTTCATGTACAGTTAGTAGATACTGTGTCTGTTATCCTGTTCTGTGGCCTAAATTAATTTTGATCTACCTTTTTGATCTATCACAGAAAACAGTAGATCACCAACTAAGATTACCAGATGAGGTAATCTTACCTTGCATCTTAATATTTAAATATTTAATTAAATGTAGACTAAAAATAGATGTCAAAATTTTGATGTAAACATAATATAATTTTGAATTTTGTTATAAATGTGTTATGGAAAAAATCTGAAACATTATTTAATACTCTGATAGCAATTTGTCACATGTATTAAACTCTATATTTCCTCTGCCTAACTGGGCAGCTCTAAATATAATTTGTTGATAAGAGTATATTGAACCTACATAACAACTGTATAATACAAAAGGTAAATATTCTGTACTTAGCTCATTTTAGGAATTTAGAAACATATCCTTTTCCACTTTAATTTCCTTCCCGCACACTCTATTTATTAAAACAATATTAATTATGATGTTAAATAGTTTTGTATAGTCTTTCCTTTGTGAAAGAATAATTTAAAAATCTTACACATATATAAAGTAACACTTGAGTCAGAATGAAGGAGCACTAAACAATAAGCTTTCTCAGCAAGCTTTATTTTTCTTTCTAGAAATATGGAGATGTTATTTGTTCCTATGAACAGCCTGCTTTTTCAAAGCAGAAGTTCCTTACATATTTTTAATTCTCTCTGTATATGTTTCAGTGGAAATATTTCTTGCATGTAACACTGAGTTCCTAGTGTAAAGAATGAAATAAAATAACCGGCAATTTACACAATATTGAATGTAGCAGAGATAATAATTCTTTATTACTATACATACTCATTTGAATTTTTTCAAGATGCAGTTTTAGTTCCAGAACCAAAACCATATGTTGAACAATCAATATTTTCTGACCAATTCTAGTAAATTATGTACTATGAGGTGAAAAATATTCTTTGAAAGGCTTATTGTATGTAAAGAAATCTTTTCTATTGAATAAAATGGAGTTTCATTTGAAATAGACTTCCTTAGTATTTACATTGCAGATATTATTGTCATTAACAGCAAAAAATCCATATTGCTTACAAGAGTGATCTTAATAGGGCTTAAAATCTTATCTTTTCATGTGAACGTTGTGGAACATAATATAAAAACTTAATAGAGATGCACTATATACCAAATTTAGCCTTTCAGTTGGGAGATGCAAGTTCTGTCTAGAAACTCATTGGAATGAGAAATATGCTTGCTTTTCAGCCAGTTAAAGATGTCGTTACTACATTGCCTGTCATCTTGAATCTCCCACAAGAATTCTTGGGAGATTATTTGTTCCTGAGATAAGAAATTGGAATCAAGAGAGACCTGTTAAACTACAATGGCTATCGTCATGAGCAGCTGAACATACAACTATTATTTAAATTCATTTCCACATGATAAATATGTGTAAGGATCTACAGTTCATGAAACCATCTTTGTCAGTTTGAAACATAATGTGAGGAAAAGACCAGAATTTAGGGAAAGGACTTCTCATGAGTCCTACTGACAGTTACACAGGAAGCCATGTTTTCTGAAATGTGGAAGTTTGTCTAATCTGATAAAGTCAGAAAGACTCGTTGGAGCATAATAACCACATGCGTGCAAGATTTAAACTCTGCTTGACAACTTGATCACTACTAAGTTAGTAGTCATTGCAGCAGTTCTGAAGAAATTTTCACACTTTTATTAGAAAACCATTTCTATGACCTTAAAAATAGTTCCTTTCATGCTATATATAGTTCAATATAAACATTAATAGTTTATTGCAATATATGTTAACAATTTATATAGTACTAAATATTAACATTTTCTGGAAAATTTTGACTTTGTGTATTCCGAAAAAACCCACGTTATTTTTTGTTCACAAATGAGGGATACAGAGCTCAAGCTCCTTTTTTTTCATATTTCATATTTCCAAAATAATAACACAAAGTAAAATTCATGCGGAAATCTCTCTCAGAATACAATATGCATTTTAATGGCTTCCTTTTTAAGATACTTCAGTCAACCAATTAAAAATCTCTCTTCTTCATAGCAATGGAGGTAAAATAATATTTAATAATATATCATTTTAATAATTAACACTAATAATAATAGTGCCCTATTTAAAAATATGTCTAGAGAATAATCAAAATTAAGAATGTGGAAACTTTAAGATAAGTTTAAAATAATTATATCAAACATTTTTTAAAATATTAAAAATGCAATAAAAAAGTTACGGAATGAAACTCAGATGATTAGTCATTTTTGTCAAACACATTCCTTAACTGTTTATTCCATTCACAAAATATAATATTCACTGAATCACAAAGTTCACAGAAATTTTTTTTTACTAGAAGAGGTGTCTTGAGATCATCTCTCCCAAACCAGCTGCTCAAGCATGGTCAGCTAGAGAAAGCTATCCATTTGAGCATCTCCAGAATGGAGACTCCACTTCTCTTGGAAACCTGTTCCAGAGTTTCACAGCCCTCACAGTAGAAAAGTGTTTTCTTGTACTCGGGTGGAATTTCAAGCACTTGTATTTGTGTCCATTGGCTCTTTTCCTTTCGGTGTGTCCCACTGAAAACAGCCTGGTTCCACCTTCTTTACACCCTTCCTTCAACTAATTTATATGTATTGATAAGATTCTCCCTGACCTTTCTCTTCTTCAGGCTAAAGAATCCCAGCTTTCTCCATCTCTCCTCAGACAAAAGATGCTCCAGCCCCTAAATCCTCTCTGTGGCCCTGTGCCAGACCCACTTCACTAAGTCTATATCTCCTGTGTATTGGAGTGCCCAGAATTGGGCACACACTCCAGGTGTGATTTTATCAGTGCTGAACAGAGGTTGAGGATCATCTCCATCGACCTGCTGTCAATCCTCCTCGTAATGCAGCCCAGGCTGCTAAGCTGCCTTGTCACACGGACACACTGCTGGCTTACGGTCACCATGCTGTTCTTTCTTGCAAAGCTCTTTTCTAGCTGGTCAGGCACCACCATATGCAGATGCATGGGATTGTCCTCCCCCAGATTCAGGACTTGGTGCTCCCTTTGTTGTTTAGATGTATGTGGGCCCTCTGTAGTAATTTCTCCAGGCTTTTTGTGTCCCTCTGAAATCAGCTCAATCTGATATATCAGCCATTACTCCCAGTTTTCTATCATCTGCAAACTTGCTGAGAGTGCACTTTGTCCCATCATCCAGGTTATTAGTGACCTCAGCATTTTCTGGTGTTCTTCATCACCAGGCTCTCCACCTCATTCAGCCCGGAGCTCTTGTTTTTCATAGTCTTCTCTCTTTCTTTTTTCACTTGTAGAATATTTCACAAGCCTTGGCAGATTCATCTCCAGGTTCATCTGGCTTTTCTTACTCCACAAATCTGCCTGATTGGACAGAAAATCTAAGCTCTTTCTGAGTCCACTTCCCCTATTTGTATGTCTTACACCTCCTTTAAGTCTCAGTTCAGACAAGCCTTGCTCATCCATACAGATTCCTGCCATCTTCATTTGACTTCCTACTTTTTAGATTGCACTGTTCTTGAGCTTGGTGGAGGCTTCCTTTTAATATCAACTAGTTCTCTGGACCTCTCTTCTCTCCAGGGTTTAATCCAATATGACTCTTTCAAACTTATATCTGAAGTGGTTGAGATCCAGGGCTGTTATCCCATTGTCAGTCAAGAACTCTCTTATATGTCTTGAGCACGGCTGTATTACACTTCTGACAGACACCAGGGTGCTTAAAATCATGGTGAGGACAAAGAATTTGCAGCTTCCTTCAGTTGTTTGAAGAAAGGCTCCTCTACTTCTTTTTCCTAATCATGAGGACTCTAGCAAATATACACTGCAACAGTGTCAGTCTGCTCTCTAATTTTGGCCCATACGCTCTCAATCGACTCCTGATGTCTCCCAAAACAGCTCCATGCAACTCATTACAGTAAGATGTAGATTTATATCCTGAACCCATAAAAATAAATGATTCTGTTATCTTCATCTGATGGCTTTATATTAATTGCTCCCTGTGATTCAGAAGTACATCCTAAACATAAAATACTCCATTATTCAGTGAGAAAACAACTAATTCTGCAAAACACATATCAACTAATTAGTGCCTAACTTTTAAAATGAAGGTATATTTAGTTTTCAAGGGAAAACAAACTAAGGAAGATCTTGAATATATAATAAATATTTTAATTTATTTTTAAGCTCTCAGATAAGTCACAGCTGAGATATTAAATATTTCTAAATCAAAGACATTTTTGCTTTACACACATCACTCTGTAGAAGAAGCACTAGTTCTCACACTTACCATAAAGTATTTTTATTGACAACTCTCAAGGTTGGTATATGGACTAAAAGCTCCTTTTTAATGCATTAGAATGACAGTTTCTATACGTACGTATGCAGTATCCATAACTTTGTCTCAAAGGGATTTTATGCTCTCCCTGACAAAACTGCAAATAAATTTGAATATACTTAATCTTTAAAGCTGGAGATGATAGATAAAAGTCTCATACTATTATTATAATGTACAGGTCAGTACAACAATTCCAGTGTCTCTATGTAAGTGTCACAGAGCTATTTCATCTGGAAGAATGATTAATTTGGTCATTTTTCGGACAGGGTGACAAGATAAAACAGAACGTTATCCTGCATTTACTTATTTTATAGTATGTAATCCACAATTTTCATGAATTCAGAAGGTTAGAAGTTATATTCTTTCTTTATAAGGCATTCAGAGGAATATCACATACCTCTAGTGATTTGTTATTATCCTTAATTTGCATTTCTAATGAAAAGTGCAAAAAGGATGTGTCTAGATCTTCCTCATTTACTGTTTTTTGTAATTTTGGTTGTTTCCCAGAAATATTATTTGCCAGGGGCTTGTTGGTATACAAAATGCCTGGGCTTTGATTCTGATATCCCATATGGTCTGCCTTGGTTTCGCAAATGCTTACCACAGTGAAACCTATTTTCCTGGCAGCCACAAAGGCCTTTAAGAGTCTGTACTATCTATTTTCCATTGTTCAGAGATGGCTCATTTTTTTCTTGTTATTTTGGCATACAACTATGAACAGGTGTCAATAGGTGCAAGGAAGCATGTGGTGCCAGTGTAGTGGAGCTGTCACAGAAGATGGACTTCTCTCCTCTTTTCCTGGAGAACAGATGTCCTTTGCAGTGTTCTGCAGGTCTTCCTATCTCAATCCTATTGATACCTGGCATCTCTGCCTAATGGCAAAAGCTCCACCAACTTCTCAATGGGCATTCTGCCATCCAGACAGATGGTCCTAGAGTCAGGCAGCCCAAAAACATTGATGTGCATATAATATATTTTTAAAGGCCATAATCCCAGCTAGCCACATGGAAATGGTTGCCCTTTCTCTGTTCCTATAACTATTATTCAGACAATATGTTACTGATACTTTGCCTTTGATCTAGATTAATATTTCAAATTGCATTGCATAAATTTCATTAAACATTAATTTTTCTCATATATACATATATATATGCATATATATGTACACAATCAAATGGAATTAATTTGCAGCATTTAGCAAGTGAGTGACTTAAAACTTACTTACGTCATAATACTTAGGAGTTATGCAATCATTTAATATTCCAAATCCTTCATATCTTCAACTCACATATTCATTAATTCATATTCAACATCTATATAATCAATCAAGGTCAAAGTAATCAATGTAAACACACAGAGTAGAATAAATAAAGTTAATATGTGTCAAAAATCTATGAAAATTTTCATGCCTTTATTTGCTGAAAGCTCATTTGAATTATTATAGTAATTGATGTCTTCTTTATATTCTGAATCCTCACATGGAAGTCATGAAATGAGATTCTATATAACCCTTTCTAAGGAAGGTAGAATTAAATTAGACTTTGAATGTTTTCCTCCTTTTGACACTATAAAATTTCCAAAGAAACATTAGTTTAAGTCCATTCAACTCTTTAGGAATTTTTTGTTAGGTAACATTTATATATTTGTTCTATATCATCCTATATTAACCAGTTATGCATGCAATCACACAATTGGTTGCTGCAGTTTTAGTGCATTTAAATTTACATTAAGAATGCAATGACTTAGGCAATTATATACAGAGGACACTGAAGTGAACTGGGAACTAACTAAGAATTTCAAAATTTATTTTTCAAAGAATGCTCATTATTTCAGACATCCAGTAATCATATGCTAGGTGACTACAGAAACTAGAAACCTCTAGAATGACCTGTTCTGACATTTTATCTTCCTTACAGCGACTAAGTTAATCTGTTTTGTTACTGTATACAAAATCTCACACATCTTTCTTTCAAGAATCTAGCAGCAGATTATGTCTACTACAGTATTAGTTGCAAATAAGAAATATGTCTTTATTGTCATGTTATGCTGCAATAAGGTTTTAAATACATTATCTCTTGTTGTATACACTTTTCAGAATGCCTGTTACAAGCTCTCCTTCATTTGTATAGGTAGTAGCAGGTACAGAAGTGATTTGAACCGGGCAAATATTTCCAAATATGAAAATTTCCCATGTGGATTCATTATCATAGACATAGGATTTAAGATCCAGTAGTCAGATTTATTGTTGCTAAAAATCTCCAATTGAAAAAAGATGGATTTCTAGAAAAGAACATGACCTATTCCACCATTTTATTTCCTCAGCATAACTGATAACAGCTGTCATTTTTATCTGAGAGCATAGCATGTCCTCAGAGACAAGTAACAAGAAAAAAAGACTGTGTAATAAAATTGTATCTATGGTGTTGTAATTGTCATAAAAAGAAAGATAATACTGAAATAAATATGAGCTATAGGAAAATACAATAATGAACTATAACAAGGTAAATGAAAGACTACTGGGGGAATAAAAGACGGAAAAGAAGACCTGCAGTTGTCAGACAACCCCACCAATCACTTGATTATATCATAGTATCAACAGAAACTCCATTTTCAGAGAAATCAATCTGTCCAGCTTTATTTCATAGCAGTCTCACAGCTGTATTCTTATCTATGATTTATCCCCTATAAACATCAGAAAAAGCCAGGGTATGTCAGTTGATATAATAACATGTACTCCACCAGAACATTTTGGGCATCCTTAAGCGGATCCAAGGAGAAGCAGTTGTTTCTCACAATCCAAGAATAACCACCTGCCTGAAAACGAGAGAAGTAGCTGCAGACTATAGATATGAATAGGTTTATTTAAAATTGGGGTATTTGTTCTAGATAGGTTAGTAACATACATAGAGTAAGATTAATCAAAATTTGCCGTTAAGAATATTATGAAGGTTATGGGCCCATAGATACAAGACAGAGCTGCACGTGCAGACCTTGAAGGCTTGAGAGATTTTGTGACTTATGGAAGATACAGTGAATGTGCTGCTAGCCTAAAAATATTGACACTCTATTGAATTCAGCTCCTTTACAGGGCTTTACAAATCTTTTTGCTGATATTGTTAGTCTGATGAAAGGTGTAAAATAATTAAAAGTGGTAAAAAATAATGAGAGAATGGGAAAAAAATCTATTAGCTAATTTACAATCAGGGCTAACAATACTTCAAGGCATTTTGCTAAACAATGTAAACAGGGCAATCTTTTTGAAAAATGTCCTGGCACTCAGAAGAGGATGCTTCAGCATGGATGGTAGTATATTATTTCTATTTGCTTCCAAGGAAGCCTTGTCTTCAGTGGGGTTCAGATGCCCACATTGTTTTGTTACTTCTGGCTAAAATTAGGTTGTCTGTGATCATATTTACATCTATATTGCTTACTTGAAATTTGGTAAATTGTTTCATTGAGAAGCAGTGGAGAGCACATCAGGTCATACTGGAGACAGCAATTCAACTCTATTCTTTTCAAATCTTTCTTTCCTCAGAAGGTATTTATACCTTTTAATAAAATCAGCTTTCAAACTTCTAATTAAAGTACTCTAGATTAACCGCATGACATGGTAAGAGGACTCTGCAGGTGGAACTATAAGGCACGTATAGGACTTCTACTGCTATTTTCTGAAAGTTGTCTCTGCTACTGATCGTTAAAGAATGCAGGGTAAACATGTGTTCTACCCTTATAATTTTATTAATGACTATTGACTTATTTTAATAGATGTCTGAATTATATGTTCCATATAGTTACCATAACAGTGACTAGATGTATTCCAGCATACAGACACATTTTTATTTTAAAAAAAGTAAGAAATGGTCTTTATAATTTTTTTTTCTCTCAAGGTCCTCAGGTAACTTGTTGCACAGTGCCTCTTTCTCTCAATAAATAGCTCAGGTATAGTAAAGATTGTTGTGTCAGTGATAGCAGGCTGCCCAGGTACAGTAATGAGCTCACAGCACAGGGTTTTTCACAGTAACATGGCTTTCACATGTTCCTCTGGGAAGAATAACATGCTCTTAGTGAGGGTTTTATTTGCTCTGCTGATGGTTATTTCACAGTAGCTGCATTTCTGACAACTAAACTTTTTTGCTTGCATTCCTGTTATAAATTCCTGAAAAGATAAGATTAATTCTTTGTCTGTGATTCTAAGTGAAAAGAAATCCTATTTTCATTTCAATGCTCCATAAAACAAGTAAACTTAGAGAAGTTTGCATTAGCACTATGACCTTCTGTTGGGGCAGTGATTCTTAAGAGGAGTCCTGCCAGCCAGGTATATGACAGGGAGCTCGGTGTTTTTGGGGTTTTAATACTGAGACGTAATTTAGTAAATTATGTTACAAGTGTATGCAAAATCAATGCTAAATTTTTTTTAAATACTTGTGCACTTGCAAAGACAGAGATGTGATAGAAATCCACAGTGTCATTACCCATATGCTACGGTACTGATTTTGAAGTTATGTATGGAGGGGCCACTCCCAGGAAAACACTTCTCTGAATTTGGTATGGTAATGTTAGCTAACAAATATATTCGGTGCTGAGAAACCAGAAAAAACCTGCATGATTGTACAGATGAAAAATATAGCACAGAAAATAAAATGGATTTTAGACATCATCATTCTACTTCTGAGTTAACAAAAACAGCTTAACAAAAAGAACTACGAGCCCTGTGTATCAAGCTATACTGTTTCTTTTTCAGAATCTCTATCCAAATATTCCTAAATATAGGAGCCCCTACCCCAGGCTAAAAAGAAGTCCCCTTACTTATCAGCCTTCAAATATTGGCATTATGTTACAATTCATTTTTAGCCCAAAGGTTGTTACAGAAACAAACTACTACTTGTTTTATGTTATTTAAATTAATTTTGAAATGTTCACTTATAATTCACTTCCCTCTCTGCTTTGAATGATGAAAGAAAAAGGAGTTTTTTTGCAATCTGTTTGATTGTTCCTTATACTTAGGAAAGGCACCGCTAGGGACGACTGAGTTTATGGGAAAATGGCCATTTGTGTTGCCATGAGCTATGTGAATTTCAGTGAGAAGTATACAGGATTGAATACACCTTTTTTGTAATAAAGAAACAACAAAAAAACCCCCAAAACCAAATCCTAACCAAACGAAGAGAAAACCCACCTCAGATCAGCTCCAGTCCATCCAGCTTTAGCTCTGAAAGATAACATGGAAAACTAGAAATAACCATCTCAAGAGCAGCAGACCCTGACTAAAAAAATAAATTAACAAATAAACAAATGTTATTGGTGTAAGAGTCTAAAATATATGTCTGTCCTTGAATCTAGTTTTTCTTTTTTGCTATCTAAGCATATCTGGAAAGCTAGCATCTACCAATAAGAAAAATCCCATATGGACATAAGCGTGGATTTAGGTTACCAGTGTAAGTCTCAATGAAACAAAAAAGATGTAAGACTGTGGGAAAGACAGTTTAATCAAGCATGAGAAACAGCCATTCTGGGAAAATAGTCCTTCGGGAACACATGGACGTAACACAAAATTGTGCTGGACCATTTCAACCTACATGCAGAAACTTGCCTATCTTTTTTTTTGTTTTTGTCTAATGTAATTGTCATCATGAGGTGAAGCCAAATAGGTTGTGACTAAAAGCTTTAGCAGATAAAACACAGAAAAAATGACCATATCTCTCTAGTATGCATGAAGTTGCCAACAAAACTGTTATTTCAAGAAAACGTCCTGAAAATACTTATAACAAATATTTTCCTTTATATTAAATTATTATAATTATGTTAATGCTTAACATCATATTATATAAATTGAAAGAAAAATGCATTTCTGTTATAGGGAACTTGTAATATTTTACTTTCAATCTATTAAGATGCAGCAGTCTTGCTATACAAAACATAAAACCTTTTGAGCTGCTTCCAGATTGAGGTATTGTGTCCTGTTCTCCCACTGAACACCTGCTTGGGTCTGAATTCTGATATTAAGTCTTGAATGAAAGTTTCTTCAATTGAATTAAAGAAAATTGACTATTTTTCTTTAGAAATTTACATGGAATTCTAATTTCCTGTGCATTGTGTCAGGCCAGCAACACAGGCATCCAACTAGCTACTACACCGTGACAGAAAGAAAGGGTCTTGGAATTTGACATAGAATGCCTTCATTTGAAAATAGCAGCATCTAAAAAAATTAAAAAGTTGGGTAATTGTACAGTCTGCACTAGAAACTTGCCTAGGTATCCTATGAAAGAGAGTGATTGTTTCATAAAATTAAAGCAGCATTACTATGTTACCAATTTCCATATTTTGTTGCAGTTTCAGGTTAATTTCCTCAAAAATTTTTACTAAGATAGCTGAAAATCCTTCTGGTGCATATTTTTGATTAAAAAAATAAATCCATGTAAAAGATCCATCTTGAGGATCTCATATGTAAGGTCTCTGAATAACTTGTTTTAATATTCCTTTTTAAATATTGTTCATCTTTTAAGTCATAGTGGAATAGCTATTTTATAAATTTTTGATTATGTAGAGCTGAATTGCAAGGAATACTGCTCCATTCGTGCCTAATCCAAACCTCTGGAGGAATTATAGCTGCTACCTGAAATGAGACGGGGTTTCCTTGCTATTATTTAATCATCCTATCTGTTATCTATTATCTGCAGTAATAAGAGCAAAGTTCAAAAGCTGTAAGTCCTTCTTCAAATTAAATACCATTAACTTTAGCCTCACATCAGATTTTCTTGAGATCTCTAAAAATAAATGCCTTCTTTGGATATCTTCAATAGGCAATTCATCCTCACTTGCAAGTAGAGAGTCTGAAATAAAGCGCTGTGCAAGAAACGTAGAAAATGTTACAGTATAACAATGCAGAAATACTGCATTCATTTGTGAGAGAAATAAAATATTTTCTCATTGTATTTGGGGAATTTGCTTGTTAATGCAGTTTCTTTCACCTTTCTGGTATCAATGCTAACATCACATTCCTTCCAACCTGTTTAAATCTTATCCATTCCTGATTTATCATCAGTGGAAAATTCTGTCTCAGAGTCTTGAAGTGCCTGCCTGTCCCAAGCTCTTTAGAAAGGAGTATCTATAACTCTAGACCAAAAAACCCATAGGAATTCCCTCTTTTCTGGCTACTTGTGACAAGTCCTCACATGCTATTCATTCATTCATTCAGTTCATCACTATTATTTCTCAAATTAATTTGAAAGGTTTTTTTCATGTTTTCGTCCAATTTATGGTTAGTCTTGATGTGTAAATTAATGGGATATTAAAACCTGTCAGCATCTTCAAAAAAGGAAAAAGCTATGATGCAACTAAAGGTTCTCAGAAACACATTGCAAAAGCAGTTAGGAAGTGCCTCCAACAGGATTATCTGACACTGATGGACTATCAGAGGTGGAATTTGCCGATGACTCAGCTCTGGCCACTGGCAAGGATACCCTGAGTTATCTCCATGCAGCAGTAAGGCTGCCCAGCTTATTCTTTAATAGTATACCTTCTGAAAATATACCATCTCTGGTCACTATTATTTGGATTATATTACGTGACCTTTCCGTCATGGTAAAATCTCTGACTTCTACAGACCAAGGCAGATGTAATCTACAGTTTTGTAGGGTTTTAAGCCTCCTGTTGCAAAATAATGTAAAAAAGATGGGAAAATAAAACATCTTTTATCATTATAATTATTGCATATTGTTTAAAAACAGAGATAAAAAAAGACACGTTTCCAAAAAAAGAGAGAATTACTAAATTACTGTCTTTTAAAGGAAATTTTAAACAAGTGACTCCTTCAAATTTTCATATATTCTCATTCATCAATATTCTTTATGCCTGATTGCAAATGCAAGACATTGTTGATTACATTTCCTACCAAGGAACAAAATTCTGATAAAAATATAGCCCAGAGCAGCTTGAAAAAACTGCCATTTAGTTCCAGGAACAGAGATCCTAACATTTTGACGGTGTGCTTGCTTGTACCAGAAACAGAAATTTCTCTGAGACTGTTAAAGCCAGAAGTATTTGAATCAGATCCCTTCAGTTTGTTTGACCTTAACTGCTGCACAGTTCCTTTTTTTGTCTTAGTTTCAGATACCTGTACTCAGAGAGATTTATGTGCCTAGTTTGCAGAGTAGGCCAACTTTTATCTTTTCTTGGATCTCTATTCTACTGTATGAAATTCAGTTCACAAAATATGCATATAAATTAGCTGGACATAACACATCCTTACAGCAATAAATTCTTAAGCTTTATGTGTATTTATGATTCTTTTGGAGGACTCCAAAAGCTCCAAGGAACATTTCAACAAGGAAATTGAGTGTGACTAGTACACCAAATTCCCATGAAAACCTTTCAATCACTCATTTTTAATTCCTAAGTAATAGTTGTTACAAAATAATTTAAATATCTTTTAATTTATTGGAAACAGTAAAATATTTTCTGAGGTAAATTTTGTCAGTAATTCTGATCTTTTGGGATTGTTATTAATTGCCCTTGCTGCCCTTTTACACAACAGAAAGATGTGTTCCAATCTGAATCCTTGCTAGTCAAGAATACAATATAGTAGTTCTTGAAGCATGGGAAATACAGCTAGTGAGAAAGATTACTTTATAGATAGAAAATGTTCAGCACAGGGGAATTAGTGAAAAATCAGACAGCTTGTGTGAGAATTTTGACAGTGGTTCGGCAAGATTCCCTAAATGGATAAAATCAAAGTGAACCATATGGAAAAAGAATTTTGTACAGAAATTTCTGAAGAAGCTACGTCAGTTTCTGAGTCTCAGATCTCTGTGATGAAGAAATTCACCTTCTACACTTTCTGTGCACCCATTTACACATAAATTTTCTTAGAGATCTGCTAGGTATATCAGGAAGCTTCTGAAAACACAGACGGCAAATCACAAAGTGCTGAATTTCAGTGAGGAAATACTGTATAACTCTCACACAATGGCCCATACCTGAGTGTTTAAATAATCACATTAACAATAATTATTGATACACTTATCTAATAGGACTTGTGCACCACCACACAATGTTTACACAGCTAGAAAATTAGAACAAACACATAAAATTTTTATTGCCATTTAAGATGTTGTATATAGTTGAACTACACAGGCAGGCACAAACTGACACTACAGAATTTTGCTAAAAAAGGATTTCCCTCAATCTTTCCATTCAAGTTAAAATAAATGTATTTTATTTTGCCAGGTTACTATATCATAACAATTAAATAATTTATTTCCAACATTCTTTGTGGTCATCCTACATCTAAGAAAACTAAATAAAATTAAAAACAAATGAACACTCAAACAAATAAACTCACAATTTTTTAGGCTGTCCCACCCTCCATGACTCTGTTGACTTTGCTGCTGAGGTCCTGTAACTCTAAAAATCCATTTTATCTCGACACACTTTTAATGTTCTCCATCTGAAGCTCAAATTTATCAAGTTCTCACTAGAAGGAATATGTATAATTAACAATTTAATTTATATTAACAATTTATAAAAACAGATTTCCAAGACTGATAGCCACATGTATAAGGATTTTAACTACATAACTTTATGCCTGTTGAAATGCTCACCTTTGTGGGAAGGAAATCTCATATTCTTGTTACATCTCTCTCAACAGAGGAGGGGGGAAAGAAAGGAAAAAGTTATCATTGCTATAGTAGGGGAGTAAGAACAACAACACAGAGCAACCACAGACTGTTCATTCATTAAGAGACTAGATCAGCAGATAATGAAAACTTAAGTATTTCTAGTACAGTAATTTACATCACCTGCAGACTTTGCTCAGTTTTTTTGCTTTCTTCAAACAAAGGAGACTGTCAAGAAGTTTTTTAGTCATGTTTGTAGCCAATCTCCTAAAATACATTACACTGTACATTGGAAAGTTACAAATATTTAAAACAATGAGACACTAAGATTAAATTTTACTTTCAGTGTGAATTGTACCAGCAAACAATTAACCAGGTAATTACTGGTTAACCAGGTCATTAACAGGTAATAGAGTAGAATTTTACTCTTGTGGTATATCAGCTGATGTCCCTGACATAACCTGGCATAATGTCCTCAGATTACAAGTGACAGGACTGAAAGCTTGTTGTCGCGACATCTTTTAGGCAAGTTACCAGTGGAGACGTTTGAGGGAGCTGAATTAAATAAAGACACTGAAGCAGAAATATTTTAGTATGCTGTAGGTGATGTTAGGATCAAGAGCAAAGTTGCTGTACTCCCAGTATGAAACAGTCACAGTCAAATGCGTGCCAATACTCTTTTTTAAGAGGGAAGAAAAACCACTAGAGATGCAGTGGCTGGGATCAACTGATAAGAAGAAAGAATCAATAATGGAGAGAACAAAAAACCTCAAAATATGTTAAAAGTAGTGTAACCAGAGGAAATTTGGTTGGAAAGAAGAAATTCAGCATTCAGGAGGAGGCAGGTTCTACGTGGGAGGATCAAAAGAGGAAGTATATAAAAACACTCATAGCTCAGAGAAAAGACTGCAAAGGTTAAGCATTGGAGTTGGGAAAGAGGACTGTAATGGTCATGGCTCCAAATGGCAATTTTATCTAAGTTATGCAACTAATGGGAAAAAAAAGTAACACAAAGTGATCCAGACATAAAGAGATCTCCAAATTGCAGGTTTTCTGGTTTCTAGTTCATGTTTTGGAAATAGTACCAATCTAATACCTTTTTATAATTCTGTGGTTTGCAATTTGCTTCATATGTATCTATGTTAATGATTTATCTGATCACAGCGTTTTAATTGGCAGAGGAAGCCTGTAAATTCCTTGACATAGGTCCCTAGGCTCTGTGGTAAATTAGTCTTTTCTTACTTTTTTAACAAGCTGTATTTGTGTATGTGTTTGGATAGAGTTATATTTTGAACAAAATTTATGTGATCAGGTTTGAATGTACTTGACACACTCTGAAAAGCAAGAATTGAAAAGTCTC
The DNA here is from genome assembly GCA_013398955.1 of Callaeas wilsoni. Classification (NCBI taxonomy): domain Eukaryota; kingdom Metazoa; phylum Chordata; class Aves; order Passeriformes; family Callaeidae; genus Callaeas; species Callaeas wilsoni. The sequence continues at coordinate 102,821 of VWPU01003968.1, forward strand.
ATTATGCATGCTGAGGCAGTGGGTTTACATCTTTTACATTTCAGTGATTATCTTTCACACATTAGGTACATTGTAGAGCTACACTGGAAAATACTTCTGTGAGGTGTAAAGATTCAGAGCATAATTGTAAGGAAAACATTCTTAGAATCAGGTATGATTGAATAAATTGGGAAATATACTAGTCAAATAATTCAAGAAAGTACAGAAAAGTGTTTGGTCTGTATCAAGCATTCTTTCTTTTGGAAGTGATTTGAGGATTTGAAATAATATTATTGGATCTTTAAATCTGTGGTCCATCAGGCCAAAATTCTTATCTAAAAAGTGGGTATCAGAATAAAGTTAATTTGTTAATTCAGGAAACATCATCCTTGAGTATGTAAAATAAAAACAAACAAACAAAACCCCAAAACATCTCATTTCTTTAAGCTGGTGGTACAATGTAGCACATACAACTGGCTGTATCAGGTCAGGTTGCACAAAGCTATCAAATTCAAAAGCTATTTTTGAACACTCACTGCCAGTGGGTTGTTACCTACAAGCAGTGAGTCTTTTGCTGTTATCCACGGGAAGGAGTCAGTGCCAGGTGTTCTGCTTCTGGCATTGCTCTGCTTTAGAATTTATGGGATTCTTTCTTTTTCCAAGGAAGATTTCATTAAATGCTGTTACAGCTCTCTATGCAGAGTCAACAACCCTAGATTGAAACATAAAAGAAGAAAATAATTCCTTCTCCCTGCAGATTCTGAACAAAAGGAATGTATTATCCTAATGCTTATTGCAGAGAAGAATGATGCCTTGTATGGTATCATTTATTGTTATAATAAAGAACAGGTTGCTGATAAGACAAGCTGTTCATTAGAATGCCATTGGCAATAACTGTAAGAAGTATGTAACTAGATGTTCCTGCCAGCCCTAAAGACATTTTGTGCTCATGAACAACCCTTAGGATATTCTTTCAACAAATTACAAACTTTTATTTGCCTCAGGAATGTATAGGTGTCCTGTAGACTAAATTTATGTTGCAAAGAATTTTATCTCAGGAACACCCCATACACAGAAATAAAACCATAATTATTCTGGTGTGTATCTTTCAGACTCCATAAATTTCAGTTACAGCCATAGTAAATTATCTAAAACTAGGAAAAAACTGTATTGGTTGGATTTGTTTGCTTTGGTTTTTTGTTTTTTTTTTTTTCAATTCTATCGGCAGAACTTAGTTCCACTTTTAAGACCCATGTGTTGTATATTAATTTTATCTAACTGAAGGACATAAATAGCATCAGCTTATTCCATCATAGCAATAAAATTAAATTCATTATCACACCTGAAACTGATAACTTTTCGTTAGCAGTTGAGGATAAGTAAAAAATTTAATTAAGAGAATGAATCGATGTCATGAGAATGGAAAATAAATTTAGGAAAATTACATTCTAATGGAATTTTGTTCTCATATGATTTCTGTAATGGATGCTTATTTGCCTCATAGATTTGGTAAATGTTGAAAAAAAGTTAATTTTTTATGGAAATGCCAATATAAGTAACATAAATATTTACCATCTGAAAGGCATGGATATTTCATGGCAGATAACAAAGGCTGCTTAATGTAATAAGTGCTTTAGATAAGTAGATGTAGTGGGCTGACCCTTGCTGGCTTCCAGACACCCACCAAAGATCCTCTATCTCTTCCCTCCACAGCTGGACAGGAGATAGAAAATATACCAAAGGGTCCATGAGTTGAGATAAGGACTGGGAGAGATCACTCATGAAATACTGTCATGGGCAGAATAGACCTGAATTAGTGATATAAATTGAATTTATTATTAACAAAATCAGAACAGGATAATGAGAAGAAAAATAAAACCTTAAAAACACATTCCCTCACATCTCCCTCCTTCCCAGCTCTACCTCCTCTCCCAGTGGCACAGGGAGACAGGGACTGATGCTTATGGTCTGTTCATTAAAAGTTGTTTTTCCTGCTGCGCAGGGAGAGGAGTCCTTCCATCACTCCACTGTTGTGGTCCCTCCCACAGAGTTCTCCATGAGCTTCTCCAACGTGAGTCCATCTCATGAGCAGCAGATCTCTGAAACCTGCTGTAACATGAGTCCATCCCACAGGCAACAGTCCTCCCCAAATGACAGGCAGGCTGCTCCAGCCTGGGAGCAGGGCCCCTCTTTCCATTGCTCTCCCATGTGCTCACAGCCTCCTCCAAGGCATCCATCCACTCCAGCATGGGTCTTCTCTGTGGGCTACAGGTAGATCTCTGCATCCCCATGGATCTCCATGGACTGCAGGAACACAGCTGCTTCACCATGGGCTTTGCCACAAGCTGCAGGGGAATTTCTGCTCTGGTGCCTGAAGCACCTCCTCTCCTCCTTCTCACACCTTCTCTTGGTGTCTGCAGAGTTCTTCCTCTCACAAATTCTCACCCAGGTCTTCTCTGACTTCAAGCACAATTGCACAATAATCTTCTTTCTTCTTTTTTCTTCTTCTTCTTCCTTCTTTTTTCTTCTTCTTCTTCTTCCTTCTTTCTTATTCCTTCTTCCTTTTTTCTTCTTCTTCTTTTTCTTCTTCCATCTTTCTTCTTTCTTCTTCTTCCTCTTCTTCTTCATGTTATTACAGAGGTCTTACCAACACTTCTTCTTGGCCCTGCTTTGGCCACCAGCACATCTGTCTTTGAAGCTGCCAGGCATTCATTCTGCTGTACATGGAGGAAGCTTCTGGAAGCTTCTCACAGAAGCCATCCCTGTAGCCTTCACCTGCCACCAATGCTTGGCCATGCAACCTCAATACGGTAGATCACACAAAAACTCATTGAACAGAGTTATATGGTATATATCAATGCTTGTATTGTAAGCATGCTTATATGATCTGTTGACAAGCATTCTTGCTCTGACCTTGCTTTCATTTGAATGGAGATGAGACACTGCTGATATGAAAATTGAAGAGTTTTGGCAAGTCCTCTAACAGCAGAAACTACTGTGATATAGATAAAATCAACTCTCTCGTGCTTACCTCCACCACTCGCATGCTTCTCTTTTCCCTTTTTTTTTGAAATTTGTCAGCAGCTTCTTCTTCATCCCTTCAGGTCTTCTGAAACCTTTTCTTGACTTCCTATATGTCCAGATGGACTGCTTTTGAGATAAGAGGTGACCCTTAGAAAACCTACCAACTCTCTTGCTAACTTTTCTATTTTCTCCAAGATGATGCTTCCCTGGGATTCTTCCAAGAATGTCCCTGAAGGTCAGGTGGTCCTGGGTTGTGACATTGCTATTTGCCTTGCTCTCACCTTTCATGAGCATCAACTCCACAACTCACAGTTACAGCAGTCTGCTTCCAGGTTTTGTGTCTGTAATCAGTTCTCCCTTGGTTTTAAGTAAGGAGTTCAATAAAATATATTTCCTAAGTGGCTGCTTGGTCTAGAAGGTGTCTTCAAAGCACTCCGGAGACCTCTTGTATAGGAAAAGTAGGATATGACAGTAGAGTAGCATACTTTAGGAAAATAATTGTTCTTAGATGTGGGCTGCTGCTTCTCTTTTGCACTAGACAACAGCTCAGCATGAAAATTTACATTTACAGCAAGTTATAGACATGAAACTCATAGATACACTGAGAATTCTCAATATTTTCAGTGAATGTCTCACATTGAAATTCATGGAAAGAAATAAAATCCAAAAGCTGCCTACGTGAAGTTACTAAGTAGTTTTAGAGGAAAAAAATAAAGAGCCAATTTCTTTAGTCATGATGCCATGACAGAAAAGTCCACCCAGATATTAATATAGGCATAATCCTAGGAGGGAATGGTTGGAAAAATAATGTATAACAAAGCTTATGTGTACTTAAATTTAAGTCTGGTCATTCATGAATGGGTTAGTTTTCTGTTTTCTTGTTGTAGTGTGTATGAACTAAACCACAGAATTGCAGAATAAATTGAAAGGGACCCAGAAAGATCATCGAGTCCAACTCCTGGCCTGGCACAGCACCATCCCCAAGAGTCACACCGTGTGCCCAAGGGCATTGTACAAACACTTGAGGTCTGTGAGGCTTGGTGCTGTGACCATTGCCCTGGGGAGCCTGTTCCAGTTCCCAACAACCCTCTGTGTGAAAAACCTTTCCTTAATATCCAACCTAAACTACCTCTGACACAACTTCAGGCCATTCCCTCGGGTCCTGTCACTGATGACAACAGAGAAGAGATTCAGTGCCTCCCCCTCATTTCCCCCTAATGAGGAAGTTGTAGACTGCAAGTCTCCCCCCAGTCTCCTCCAGGACGAACAGACCAGGTGACCTCAGCTGCTGCTCATATGGCTTCTTCTCAAGGCCCTTCACCATTTTCATTGCCCTCCTACTATGTGTAGTTGTTCAATACAGATATTTCAAGAGAAACAAACATTTCAATTTATCCATGTTAAGTGCATTTAATTTTTTTTAGCTCAGCAGTTTGTCACAGAAGGGGAATAACTGTTTATGAGAGATTGTTTCAGCTTTATCTAAAAATCTATAAACTGGTTTATATTTATTATTACTATTGACCTAAGTAAGGTATACAAAAACCTCTTTCAATGATTCAGTTTATTATTTCCTTATTAGTGCTATTTTATCATCTTAGGCCATCCATTTCTACTAAAAAGAACGTTTCCTTTTAAAGAGTTCACTAGTGACCTAAAATGACTTTACCATTAAGAGCATTGTATTTTCTTTTAAAATCTTGACTAAGCCAAGCTTTTCTTACCATAAATTGAAACTATTTATATGAAGTATTTTTCATACGTAAACTTCCTTAATTTATTCAAAGAGAGTATACTCTATAATATTTATTGAAACAGCTTGTATTTTAAGCAGGAGTTCATTAGGCTTGTGTTGGTCCTATGAGTATGCATTTCACAATCTTAAAATTTCCACCGTAGAGGTTCTGTCTTATGCATAAATGAGTTTTACCTATATTGTAAGAAATTGGAGGAGGAAAGCTGTCAGTTTCAGATAAGGTGTTCCCATTAAATGTTTTTATCATATATGTTAACTATAGAGACTCCTATAGTCTAATGCATAGCTGCGTATAAAACGACTTTCTGTCAGGTTATAGAACAACCACAAAACTTCTCAATTGCCATAAAAGACCATAAATACACCTCTAAAGCTTATGCTTCAATTTTTGCGCAATTGTTTTGCATTCTTACAAAATTCCACTAAAGTAGTTATTAATTCCTTCAACACCACTACAGACGTGCTAAAAAAGCAACACAATTTATATATCTGATGGATTTTTGTCTGATTAATTGCTATTATTATCAAAGCATGACTCATAGAACTATAAAGAGGAAAGCCTAAGGTGAAAATACGGGGAAATCAAATATTATAATGAGGGGAAAAATTTTATCTAGTCTAATATGGTCTTTCATATCTGTTAAAAGAGAATATAAACTATACAGGCCTTCCATCTTGACCTGAAGGCAAAAAAGGGAAGAATAAGGAAAATATAACTTGCTTAAAGAGAACATCCTGCTCAGATATCTGTGATGTGTCATGTTACTATTGATATCAAGATGGTTGAAAACATTTCCTCTAGTTTGTCTAAGTTCCCAGTGAGGACTTTGATCTAGGAGACTTCAATAACCTTTTAATGGCAAGTGGTTTTGTGGTGAAGGGGAAAGGGAAATCAATAAGAGCACCTATCAAATTCCCAAAGCATGCAAAGATAATCTGACCTTCCTGTTGAGCAAAAGGTTTTTTACAATAACCTTTCACCTTTACTTTGAACTTACTTCTTCATATGTGAACAATTTACCCTGAAGTTGTTTTCACACAGAATCGGAGGACAGCCAGTTGCAGATATGTGAAGTGTAAAATCACTTGGAGAAACATGGCTTTGTATTTATTACAAACTGAAAAACTGTTCCCCAAAATAATGGCAGAGAAAGAAAAGAAGAAAGGGAAGAGAAAGAAACAAAAAGAAAAAATGGAAAAGAAATAAAGAAGAAAAAGGTGGGGGAGGGGGGGAGGGGAAAGGAGGGGAAAGGAAAAGGGGAAAAAATAGAATAGAATTCTGAGCAATAAAAATGTTCCTGAAGTTTGTTTGATTCTTTGCTAACCAAATATAAAAAGAGATACACTTTTGAACACAGGTTGTTCAAGAGAGAAATAATTGACTGAATCAGAAGTAAGGTTGTGGATAAATAAGAAATCACAATTAATATTCGTAGCCCTTAATTTTTATCTTCACTCTTGGAATAATTCTGTTCTCATGTTTTTGAAACTTTTAGAAGGACTATCTAAATGTAAATTTGTTAAAAGCAGTTATAATTTAAATCATTACATGTGTGTATGTGTACATGATTATGTGTCTGTCTTCATTATATACTAACACTAAGTATTAAATTCTGCTATGCCACTACTAAAAGTTGCTTACATATTTACTTATAATGTTACTTAACTGTTTGAAAAAAAACAGTGAACAACAGAAACAACAAAACTAACATAAGAATCAAAGCCAAATGCATATCTCTTGAGATACAGAATTTCTGAAGGCACTTAACAGCAGATATGAATTCGCTTATTTTCTTGCTGCGTGGGAGATTACACATTTTAATCAGTCCTAAAAATTTTTTTGCAAATCACTAACTTTGAGAAAAACTCTTCAATGTCATCCATGTTCTCTTATCAAATTATGAACTGGATTTGCAAAATAAACCCCAACCCTACCTGAGCTATAGATTCTTACATGGCCTGTGCTTCTATTAATGAGTTTAAACATGTCCAATTAATACGTTATGGTAAACATAGAACACATCTTCATTAATAGTTGGTATGACTATTTGTCTATTTTACATTCCCCCACATAGTATGTATCAAGACTTGGTTAAAATGATGTGGGAACAGCTTCCAGTTGACAATTTGCAGGAAGATATGATGTTTTGAACATGAAAACACTTTCATTAGCATGGCCTTGGACATGTTAAGGATGCTTTTGGACATGTTTCATCTATTATTGTATGTTTACTCATAAAGTCATAAGGGATCACAACAATAATAGAATTGTACTGTGTGTATTTTACCTTTATCCGCAGGAAATGTTCATCAGGCTTCTCTGAGAGATAAAACAGTTATTATTTTTCCAGAATAAATAAAGGCAAATGAAAACTTTTTTCTGGCTTCCCTTCTATAAAATAATTTAATGATCTTATTCATATTTCACTGTCTTTCCCAATAAAAATTTGTTCATCATTTTTTATATGTTTGCATTTATCTTTGCTAATTTAGCTACTTTTTTTTTATTATTGAATCAAACTGTGTCCAAGCAAAACATCATAAAAATACTTTTTTTTTTTTTTTAAACTGGATAGTAAACAATATTTAGTGAAAGGACACAGTATCATTAGTGAAAGTATTACTCACGTAATATACACTCTGCTTTCCTGCAGCTCAGCCTTGCAGGTCATAGCTGTTGGCTTCCTAATAGCCATTTGAAGACACAAGAAACAAAATAGCAAAAATATTCACAAAGAGTATACATAGCAGCTATTGGTTAAGTAAATCATGCTCCTGTGACAACAAAAATTCCACTAGATAAAACTTATTTGAAATTTGTATTAATGTTGACACATTTAATATATATAAACTCTTGCTGAAGAGATGTATTTTAGTTCACTGTCCCTCTCAAATATAAGGTTTTGGGGTCTTTCACAGTTTAGTGTTCAGTTTTGGGTTTTTGAGGTTTTTTTTTCCTTTCAGTTTCCCTCCTGTTACCAGGCAGCAATTTTTCACTGCTGCTGAAAGAAGACTGTTCTGGCTGTACAATGCTTATATAAAGAAACATATACCAAGAAAGATAATCAGCTTCATGCTAGACATTGTTATCACAAGTGTCCTACTCAGGATAGGTTTTTTCAATGTCCATGTTAGCAGCAACATAGTTTAAATAGCTAGCTGAGAGCACCCATAAGAATTTACATCAAAACAGTCAGTGTGACCCGTAAGACATGTCTAGACTCTGTAGTCTGTCAGAGTTCCAGTCAGAGTTTGTGTCCAAAGCTACATTGTCTGTCATCCTCTACATACTTGTCACTTGCCCACTCATCTTTTTTATTTTATTGTTTCCTTCTTCTCAGGTTAATAGAGCACCATGCTGTTGCTGCAGCGCTTCTTCCCTTCCCACTGTGCTTGCTATGTGATTGTAGAGTTTTGTCCCACTCTGTCAAATAAAAGTTTTTTCTTGCATGGCCCTTTACACAGCATTTTAATATGCTTTCTTTGCTGTCAGGATAGGTAACACAAGTCTGAAGTATGTGGCATCATCCAGAGGAACCTGAACAAATTGAAGAAGTGCATGTATGGGAATCTCGTGAAGCTCACAAAGCCTACTGCAAGGTGCTGCACCTGGGTTGGGGCAACCCCCAGTGTCAATACAGGCTGGAGGCTGAACAGAGGGACCCGGGGGTGCTGATGGATGAGAGGCTGGGCACAAGCTGGCAATGTGCACTTGCAGCCCAGAAAGCTGATTTCATCCTGGGCTGCATCAAAAGAAGTATGACCAGCAGGTTGAAGTAGGTGATTCTGCCCCTCTACTCCACTTTCATGAGACCTCAGCTGGAGTGCTGCATCCAGCACATCAACCTGTTGGAGCAAATCCAGAGGGGGGCCGTGAAGATGATCAGAAGGCTAGAGCACCTCTCCTGCGAGGGGAGGCTGAGAGAGCTGGGGTTGTTCAGCCTGAAGAAAAGAAGGTTCTGGGGAGGCAGCCTTCCAGTACCTAAAGGTGTCCTACAAGAAAGCAGGAGAAGGACTCCTTACAAGGGCATGTATAATAGGGCAAAGAGTGATGAATGAATGAAAATTTTATACAATACCTGCTTTTGAAATTTACTGTATAGTGATTTATAATAAAATAATTATTTACTTTTATCAGGGATCCAATATAATTATAATGGAGGCCCTTCCCATTGCAGAATTAACAATAATATTTTCTTTCAGCTTCCACTCCTTTGCCTTTCTCTATATTTTTCTTAATTCTAAAGTCTATATTTAGTATGGCACTCCTATTTTTTCCCTTGTGATTCTGTTCATCATTCTCTTCCAGCAGCATAATTCCCTCTTTTTGTGAACACTTAACACATAAATTTTTAATATTTATTCAAAATTACACATACTTGCCTTCTGCAAGGCTTGAATGGCATACATATTCCACCTTCTACCTATTCTAAAGGCTGCATATCTCTTCTGCACCTCCTAATGTTATAGTACTGTAGCATAATGAGATCTCAGACTTCAGATGAATAAGGCATAATAATTAAAATTTTGATATGAAATAACCTGCAAGCTTACACCTTCGAGAATAACATTTCCTTTTCAGGTCAAGATCCAGAAGATTAACTCTGCAAAGAAACAAGCTGTGAGATGATGTCTGGCAAGTGCAGGAGTCTGGACGCACACAATAAACAGGCGGTGACATAACCTCGGAGTCTGGAGGATCCTGCAGTATTTAGGTTCAACAGAGCAAATCAAGGTCTGAAAGGCTAATCCTTGTCTGTGGTACAGTGCTGTGTGCAATGCCTACTCAATGTTACCTAGTAATGATAATATAATGTTTTATTTATATTATTTTCTGACCCAGGATCATGTTTATTTCTTTCTTTATGTCTAACATCAGGCATGAAGCCTGATGATCCCTAGGTATGAAATTTTGGGATTTTGGAGCAAGAGCTCCCAAACAATTTTTTTCTGGTCAGTATGCAGTATTTCTTTTCCTTCATTTAATATTTTGTGGTTTTTCCTTCCTTTTCTATAAAACCATTAATCTGAATTTTTTTTTAAATTAAACTGTGTTTGCCATCTGTTATCCTTAGCATTTAAAAAGTATAACTTTGAATGGTCCAACTAATTGACTGGACCCAGAAATTTAATTATATTTATAAAACGTGGGGGGGAAAAAAGTGTCAGTTTACATGGGACTCCTTTCAGATCCATGTGCTATAGCTACAAGAACACAAGGAAATCTTCTTGGCCATGGTGCCTAAATAAGAGGTAAACTGCAGCATGCCACAGAAGAGCCACTGCTCCTTGGAAGTAGTGGAGAGAAAAGACACTTCTTATATGCTGTTGCTGAGTCAGGAGCAGTGCCACACAATCAGAAAGTGGAAGATCTACACAGCAGAATACATTTCGGAAAGTACTAAGAAATATATACATCTGAGAAGACATCCTGTATAGCACAGTTAATTTATTCCTTATAATTTTTGAAATTTTATTCTTAACTATCTAGTGTGCAAGTTACCTTCTTTAAATTCTTTAACATATTTTCTGAGCGGTTTGTGGGTCTCTCGCTTTTTCCATAAATTTATATTTTACACTTAATAAAGTACCGGGCAAGTAAAAACTTTCTTTATATTCTCCATGATGTCACATTAATCTTTAATCTCTCCCCTCCTATCATCCACAGTGTGGATTGCTGAGGAACATAAAGTGTGCTACAGCAGATGTTGAAACCACTTTGATCAGTGCACTTGCACTACATAACTTCCTCTGAGCACATATCTGTCCTCATTCTTTCTGACATTGCTTTAACATTCTTGTAAGACTTCATTCCACATCGTCATGCTCTTCTTCATATTCCTTTTTCCTCCATATCTGGGAAAAAAAAAGGAAAAAATAGTTACTGGACTTCTCTACTTCCTAGACCATTTTTTAATTAGATTAAGTTCTTGTCTCATGAGGAAAGGAGCTTGAAACTGAGAGCAGCGGATGAAGTTGGGGCAGAATGGTGTGTGTCTATTTTTATTTTTTTCTGTCATCAGATCACACTGTTGCACACCATATTTAGTAGCATAACCATCTGCTTATCTGCTTCTTTCCCCACTTTTGAATATTCTCTGAAACATAAAAGACCTTTAAATGTCTGGAACTTGTTCTTCTCCCATAAATAGTGTTGTTTTGAGCAGCTCTCTTAATGGTAAAGCAGTGCCATTTTGTAAGCAAAGACTACCTCTTAACACCATTTCCATAGGAAGTTCAAAGAGAATAAATTATTTATTGCATTCAAGACTGGGCAAAATGTTCATTAAATATATATAGAGACCTAGATTCTAGCTGGAGATGACTTTAGCAATGAACTTGAGGTGTGCCAGTTATAAATATCTGACTTGACTTGAACCTGTATAGGGTATTTTTTACACGCCATTGGCTTTATCTCTGGTTTTTTTATAACCTAAGGAAATCTTATTTCCCTTAGATTCTCAGATTAAAACCAAAACAAAACAACTCCACAACTAAGCAGCATTCATTTTGATATTCAAGAAATTTGAAGAAAGGTGGAGCGTCCTTCTCTAAAAGTAATAACTGTATTTCAACAACACAAAATCTAATGTGACACACCAAAGTAATTTGCTGCAATTAGAAATGGTTCAGATCAAATATAAAAACTGTTGTGTTAGCATCTTATGAAGCTGTTTACTTTAAAACTTGAACTGAATGTCTTGATCCCTATTTCTGGTTGAAAAGTACAGCTTTGCCATGAAGCAAAGGAGCAGTAAAGGAGAAAATCGGCTGTGGTGTGTACTTGACATTAGACTACCTGAGTTCTATTGCATAATAATTCCATTTTAGGTTCATCTGTTCAGTTAATTCAAATTCCCCAGGCGTTCCAGAGAATGGTTTAGTAGTGTGAAGAATTTGTAGTAGAGATAGGAGACAACTGAATATTGATACTAGATAAATAATGATTGAAAAAGATGTGGACTTATGCAGTCAAGAGATGGCGATTTTAATTTACATTAAAACTTGTCATCTTCTCTGTATAATAAAGCATTATTAGAAGTCTTTCTCACTCCTAAGACTGAAGGGACATGCAAGGGGAAGTGCTTGCGTAAGACAGGTGCTGCTGGAATCAGCAAAAAATCTGAGGCCCTGCAAGAGAAAAATTGAATTTGAAGAGAACTCCTTTCTCACTAAAAATTCTCTCTCCTCACAGAAGATTTATTCTCCATGCTTCACAGGATGCCACATTTAAAGGCAATACCCTCCCCACAGCTTCCCCCCCACCAAAGAAAAGTAAAATCAGAGCTATCAATAATGATTATTTGATTATTAAAACAAATATAATGTGTAGAAAAGAAAATATTTTAAAAAAATTACTCCTTCAATTACAATCCTTTCTTTATATTCCTCTGTGGAGAGCTTTTGAGAAATATAATATCTTTGAGATTTGCTCTAAAATCAGTGAGGCCTAAAATATTTAATTCATACACAACAGAAAAAGTGAATGTTCTCTTTATCTTTCATATGCAAATACAACAGTTAATTGTGCAGTATTTATCACTGGTACTTTCATAAGCCTATAAAAGGTAATGCAGTCCTTTCATTACTGACAGATGGGGAGTAGCCAGCAATGCCTGATGGACCAGGGAATAGCAAGTCCAGGCTCAACAGCCAGAAGAAGCTGAAGGTTCAGGTAAAGATGTACAGAAGTGACAGCTGTAAGAAACGGCAGTGCTCAGTAGGTAGGAGTGACAAGGAATGAAAAGTGGTTCGAGACACTGTTGATACAGCCTTGGTAAAATTGAGTAGGACCAGTAGAGAAGCAAACAGCAAAACTGAGAAGCTGAGGAGTGCTGTGAGGTTGATAGCAAAATAAATGGTATTTACACTTCAAAAAGTTATAATCTTTTTTCTCCAGCTTCATCGAAATCCTTTATCTGAAGACGTATGTCTTTTAAATGTTGCTGTTATCTTCTCACTAGTTCAGCATCATTGTGAGCTGTCTTTGTTTTAAAAGTTTCAGTTCATGAATGGCAGTAAAGAGCAGCATCATATTTTTCTGTACTAGTTTTATCATTGTGGCTAAAAGTTTCCTAAATATTTAAAAGTGTGAATTCTTCCTTTTATGACTTTTAAAGTATTCCTTCACTTTTATCAAAGGCTGATACATAATGAAATTCCCTTTTAAAATAGTCCAGACTTTTGTACTCTACAACATATTTGCAGTTTGCAAAATAAACTTTTATCATTAACTACATCCTTAAAGTGCCTTTAAGTTGTAGTAGGTGCTTCATTTATTATTAAGAGTATTTTCATAGTTCTGCTCCTATATTGCTAATCAGTTGTAATAAATTTTCATACTGAATCTAATTCCCCTGAGGAATAAGTATTAGTGGGAATTTAGCAGGCTTCCAAATCTCTATGAGTGTGCAATTAGGGTTATTATTAAGGTTCTCTGACCTGAATACCCTGCTTTATTGTCACCACTCTCAAATCATTGAGCATCCTTTCTTCTACATAGAATTACAGAATGGCTTGGAAGGGAACATCACCTAGCTCCAACTCCGTCCTCATGAGAAGAGATGTCTTCCACTAGACCAAGTTTCTCAAAAACACGTACAACTATCTGACTTCTTTGACAAAATTAGTTGAAAATGAATACTTAAACGATGTGAGACAACTCTGACTTACAGTCAGAAAATGTCAAAGTAAAGATATCTGAAATGGAATATTTTTTACTCAATGAGATAGTTCTTTACACTGAAATTTATTCATGAGAAGATTTCTATTAATCTTAATTTAGCAAATTATCAAGGAAACCTGAGTCATGCTGAAATAGCCAATATTTTCCATAAAGCATTGTCTAGATGTTAATCTTTCAGTTAATGGTTGAAAGCCTTAAAGCTCTGATTAAAGCCACATAAATTAATTTCATTACTTTTTTTTTTCCCCCTACCGATTCGAAGGGATACTTCATTTCTGAGGAAGAAAGGTATGTGCTTTGACAGTTCTACTTTATGGTCTCTGATAAAATCTCTTGTGTAGTATCTTCTGTTTAAAGTAACATGAACAAGGCCTCTTCCATTTTCTGTCAGGACTGTTCTGTAACATAAATATTTTATAAATATAAAAGTTTTTCACACCATCATCCTTGCAGAAGTAAGATCATATTAAAATCAAATAGTATTTTTGCAAGATGTGTCTTGCTTTTTAGTAATACTATTATTCTGCAAGGGGGTAGAATATCTTTGAATTTACAAGATACTGCTCTGAGTGTATTTGTATCTCATCACAAAAGGATGTAAAGAAGGAATTATAGCAGACATTGCTTAGACACTTTTTTTTTTTCAAAATATGACATAAAATAATATTCTATGAAAAAGTTCAGGCCAGGTTGAAACTAGAAAATGAGTCCGTGAGACACAGGAAATAAAGAAGACCATTTTAGAAAGAAAGAAGTGTTATCCCTCCTAATGCTTAGCTTGTATCCAGGTAAAAAGCTTCAAAATCAACAACAGCTTGGTTCTTATTCATTTTTTCATTCATACTTCCCAAGTTTATGCTATCCAAGATGAAGTTAAGCTAACCATAGCAAATAGATCTACCAGACATGTCTTTATTGTGCCTGCCCTCCCTAAGTTTCTTTCTGCTACACCCGCGATCACAATGCTATGTACGACTTAGAGGTGATGATGAACTCAATTAAAAGGTCAAGATATATGCCAAGGCATATTGTTTTTCTCTTCCGTGACAAAATGGGTCCTAATCACCATTATAGAGCACTCTGTGTTAGTGAAAATTAGTGACATTTGCATGTCGATGAGAATTAACTAGCTTAGTATTTACATGGGACAGAGATATTAATGTTTTTCACTCTAACAGTACAGTTGGTTTGAAACACAGCTGAATGAGATCAATTATCTTGCAAACATCAATTCTCTTTCTTTGTAAAGCAGAATACAAGATACACAAATAAAAAAGGACTGAGCACTAACCTCTTCCTTGGCCACTTGCTGGGCACGAAATCAGGCTTTGCCACAAGATACAAAGAACACAATTTTGGCTGGTTTTCTTCACACAAAACAGCATGAGAGGCTTAAAGTAAATTATATTTTATCATTGCCAAAACAAATAAAGGAGCCATCCTAAAGTGGAAGTCTTTCATAACAGAATAGTAAATAGCAGATTTCTATTCCTTCCAAGTATTCCCCCAGGAATTCATGTATGCTATTGATTCAGTCTGCTGGAATTTTGAATCTATCTGAGGTTAGCAAGGCCTGTCAATATCAAAAATGTGAGCAAGTGAATTTGTTATTGTTGTCTCCTCATATATATATAATTTACTTAAAAAACCCAGCACTATCTCATTTGCATGTATTATATTCAAGGTCAGCAAGTTTGCAAATAATCAGCTCATATAGGAGACATTTTATTAAATAGCAATTAACAGTAATTTTTGTTACACAGATTTGAGTTATTAAGTCAGAGTAAAGACCTAAAAAACCGTATTATAACTGATTTCTAAAAATAGGAGAAATAAAAATCACTTATGCTGACTTGTGAATTATAAATGTATTATGCAATTCACTACAATAAATAAAGCACCATTACTGTGGTTTTTTACAAAAATATTCATTTACAAACAAATAGTTTCTATTTATTTTAATATTTTCAGATACACATCTGGACTGTTATTGTGACACTGTCAATTATCACAATGTCTTACTCTCTGCGAAAAAAATACTGTTCAACACAGAAATGGTTGATAGTTGCACCATATCATTAACTGATTTTATTGATTTTACATTTTTAAGGTGTAAATTTTACTTGTAACATTTGTTGTGTTTTGCTTTCAAATCAAATTTTTTAAAGTTTCTGTAAATGGTTTTCTTAATCATAGAAATGAAGGGTAAGAAGTTTTTTAATCACAACTGTAATAAAGTTTAACATCTCATCACTTCACAGCCCAGTGTATTCATTAATTCAGATTTTTTAAGTGTAAAACTGAATATTACAGAATCTTTATTAGGTTTTTCAGCTTTGTATTCTTCTAGCTATGCTCAAGAATGCAAGATAAGCCTTTTATCAGTCAGCAAATAAAATTGCCATTCATAATGTAAAAACTGGAGCAACATAAGCAGTTTATTGCGGAGCAAAACTTGAATAATTTTTTCCAGAGATTCTTTCAGAATATATAGCATGATAGTTTCCATTCAACTGCTGTACTCAAGAAGAAAAAGAGGATTTGAAACTTACTGTTTTAAAGTGTAAAGAGGCAGAAACTTTATTGTTTAAACTAGGAGTGAAACCAGACAAGCAAGGAAAGAAAGATGCTTAAAATAGAGTTCAAAATTTGCTCATTCAGAATCTAGCTCAGCTTGCTGGTATGCAGCACCTTCCTCTCTTCTGGGGAGAAAAAGAGAGTAATGATAATTCTTCCACTTGCCCAGGAAAGCCAGCATTTTCTGGTTTACTGCACACACACATTTTCTGGTTTGTTGCACACACATAGGAGTGCCCTCTCCTGCCAATTTCTTTTATCATTTTGTTCATTGATTTTCGTCAAGATTGTGTGATTACATTCCCAGAATGAGAAACAAGTTCTCTCAGTCACAGTAATTTCTATTAAGACTTTCAGAATCTCTCTGTTTCCATATCTATCTTTCTCTCTCTCTCTTCCATTCACTGTTTTCTTTCTCTCAATTTACTAAACAGTTCTAAGATTTCTTTCCTGAAGCTCTACAATATTCACCTTCCAAGAAATCTAACAATGAGCCCGCTGGAATGATACAAGGTTTTGGTCTGGAAAACTACACATTTCTTGAGTGGGAAGGAAAAGAAAAGAAAGAAAACAAAAAAAAAATCACCAAAAGCAACAATGTATGCTAAGATTTCTAACGCTTTATTAGTCGCATTAGAAAATACAAGAATACTACAAGGGATGAAAATGTTAAAAGCAATGTTTTATAGACCAATTATTTACTATGATGTTACACCTCCATTATATTACACTCACAGTTAAAAGGAATATTCTTTCATAAATGGGTCCATTCCTAAAACAAATGCACATCTCAGTTGAAAACTTCAGAATTTACTACTGCATGCAGATCTCCCACTGTACATCAATACTACTTGATTTAGGTTTTTTGGTCATATCTTTAAGGAATGTCAGCACATGTGTTATACACATTTGTTATGGGATCTGTAGCTTGAAGGTCCATTGTCTATCTGCAAAAAAAATTAACTGGAAAAGCTCATTCCTGAAGGTGTTTAACCCTGATTTAGTTAATAAATTCTCAAATTACCACTGTTCTTTAGACACTTAACCTGAGCTACCATATTATAAGGAATAGTAGGTGCTATGGTAAGATACATAACTTAAACTCTCTTGAGGCACTGGAATAATCTGGACAGATACTTAATCTTCCCTGCAGTTGGAAGGACTTCGTATTTTACCACTATTCAAACACACGGTAGTCATGCATGTCTTTGTGAAGATCTACTACACTAGTCAGGGACACTTACTGTAAAACACAGCCAAATGGAAGAATATCACCTCTATGCCCTACTTTTTCATGATTCTTCCACTTGTTTAAATATGTTTCTTATCCCTTTGTACACAATGACACTCACTATTCTTTTAACATCTTATTTCAAAACTGCTTTCTTGTCTTGGCCTTTGAAAACTCTGTCCGAATTCCAAATAATATTCAATGTTAATATTACCTAATTTGCTATTTGTCATGACTGCCAAACTTGAATGTTTTTATTATTTGCTGCCTTCTCAAATGATGCAGGTTACGCTGTGTATCTTTACTATATTTTTCATTAGGAAATGAGAATTTAATCTACATGATACAGAGTAGAACTGCACTTTAGAATATTCTCCATTTACTATATTCGGTGTAAGAGTAGAAAGTTCACACATGCATTCAAACTTCATCAAAATGAAATTTTACAACTTTTGAATCTCTTCTTATAAAATAATACCTTGTTATTTGGCTTTTGTCTAGAAAAGAGAAATAAAGAAAGATCAATAAAGAAATGCAGTATAAAGATACTTAGTAATAAAAATAAATTTAATTTAAATGTAGTTTTAGATGAAACTGATTGGTAATGTTAAAGCTAGAACATTTAGAGATTTTGCTCCACATTTTCTAGAAAAACATTTAGATTTTTTGGAGACATATACTAGTTTTGGAAAAAATGAAGGAGTACTGTATCTACTTCCTCTTTATTTAAAAAAACTCAAGATAATTCACCTTTTAATCCAACACCTTTTCATGTTTTCCGTCTAAATTAATGAGAGTTTTGCATATTCTACTGTATTCTACACTATTTCTTCTGTCGACAAAAAAAATCACTCCATCAATTATTTGACAACCTTTCTTTGAATAACTAAAGGAGAAAGAGTGGTGAAAAGGAACACCAGTTTGAAACATCTGAATGCTGGATATCTAAGAATATCTATGAGTAGGAAGGAGAAGCAAGTAGAGTGTTGATGCTTCAGTGCCATCTACAACAGACATTTATCATTCTTGTTGTGGTAAGGCAAGAAAAATTAAGGACTCTTGAGAAATTAGAACAAGATATTGATCAGAGCTTTGTAAGCTCTAAAATCTTGTATTTGAACTTGGAGTAAGTCTTTTAAAAGAGCTGTGTCAGCTCAAAACCTGTCTTTCGTAGAACATGTGAATAAAAATGAACATGACTGTAACATGTTTGTCTGGTAAAAAAAAAAGATGCTAATTCAAATACTTGAATTACAGTTACAAATCTGCTGTTATTACAGAGTGAACAAAATTGTTCCGTTTTTCCCTTTCCAGTTTAACATAAACTTCGATCTCTTATGTTATGAAGTATCGATTGCTATAGATCTGTTCACTGCCTATTGATTTCAGATAGCCTAGTCATTGTGGTTATAGGTGAGATATAGAGTTAAGGAACTTACAGTTTTACCCTTCAACATGATCCATCAAACAAGGGAATTACATAAAATTGTTAGTGGGGGGTGGTGGAGTATGTGCATTTACAAATTTATGTCGAGAGAAAAAACCCTTTCATCTGTCAACAGCTTTTATAAGGCAAACAATAATATTTAAACAAAGGGCAAAACCCTAAAGGGACAAACATACACAGAGCACTATAGCCAAAGAGATTGTATATCACTGAAGTACTTATCCCTAATATTTCTTAATAGTTGTCTCTAGGAAAATTGTTATGTCATGAACAGCAAAATTGTAAACATACTAAGTATCTGAAGGAAAATGAATTTACACTTTTTAAATAAATGCAGTATTGTTCTACTTTGCTCAATTCCAGAAATCTATAATTAAAAAAAAGGGAACAACAAAAAGCCCCCCAAAAAACCAGAAATCCCCCACCAAACTACATACACACAATAACAACAAAAAAATCCCAAACCACAAACGAAACCCCTCAAAACAAAGTACCTAACATCTAAAAGTCATAACATTTTAAATAATTAAAATAATTAAAAGAGATTTTATATTCCAGATGTACCTTACGAATATGTCAGATGTACCTTTTTCTTCAATCAAATTGATAGTCAAATCATATGTGTTACTTGAGATCTTTGGAGAACTGCTTTAGAATTTTCTAAAAGGTGTCCTGATAAACAATCACTTGGTCTGTGGAAAGGATTGTGAAAATATGTGGTATCCATCAATGTCCGTCCTAAACAAAGAAAAATGAAATCTGAAATATAAGATTGATTAATTGGTGACTCAGAGGGCTTACCAGCCACTTCCCACACAGGAAAAATAAAATTGTTTTTCTTCAATGTTGTTGAATCACTTTCTGCATTTTCATGCAGTATTCCTAAAAAATATAAAATAGTAAAAATGTTCAAACTCATTCAGATAAAAAACATTACAGGGTTGGTAATGTTCTGAGCTACCTCATTTTCTCTGTAACAAAATTTTTTGTGAATACATCTATGTTTTCTGGTTTGCATAGAATTTTGATTAACTTAGAAAGCTTTAGAGATACAAAATAAAAATCTCTTTCTTAATAGAGAACTCTATGTGTATATATGCATTAGAAGTGACCTAATAGTCCTTACTTTTTTCTCTCTTGGTTCATACTTAAAATTATTAGGATTCATTTAGGGACTGAAACTGTGTATTCCCAATTTAGTCTGTCTCAACTGGGGTGCAGACACTTGGGATGAATCAAATGCATCATGAGCAGATCCCTGTTCTTTCACTCACTTCTACATCTCCTGGTATCCTCCTCAATCCTGCTGCAGCTCCCACAGTCTTTGCCTCCCAGAAAGTTCAGGATGGTTTCTCTCCAGCTAGGATTTCTTGAACTGAGATGCAGGACCCAGGAGAGGAACCCTTCAATTATTTATTTGACTGCTTCACACTATCAGCTTCCTGTTTGATATTTCTGTGTGAGGTCTGGGAAACAGGCCATCCAGCCCTCCTGCTCTCCTGGCTAGACAGGGAGGACAACTTGTGGGAAGATGTAGAAACAGTTTATCAACCTCTGTTGGGACCTAATCCAGCACAGCAACTCTGCCAGCTACTTTGGTTCCCCTCCTCTATTTGTGGTTTGGCTTCTTTATTTATCCCTCTGTACTCCACTTTCAGTAACTCTTTTCACTTTTCTGTTTGCATACTGTGCGAGTTGAAGCTTATTTCTGTGGCTGTGATCTCTAAACGTGCAGGAAATTTAGCTGCCAAGACCTTTACGTCTACAGTAAAAAAAAGGCTAAAGAACTCAGATTGTCACAGCTTGAAAAGCTGGGATATAAAAACCCTGCAAGGCCTGGGCTGACAGGGTCGCAAAGCAGACTAGAAAGGACTTCTGTACTGGGCTTGTAATGGTTGCAGGATCTGAAAACAGATGCCAAGGCACATGGAGCTGGGATAGATGAAACAGGGTGAAAGCAGAAGTCAGGAATGAAGACAAAGTTGCATTGTTTCTTTTTTCTTTTGAATAATAGATATTTACAACAGGTAGTATACTCACTCAAGCTTAGTCTCTTGCAGAAAAATGACTAAGCAGCGCTCTTGTGTTAGTGCCAGCATTCCGGGTGCCATACTCCCAGACAACCTGTTTTTCTGAACATTGCACAGGAGCACAACAAGCAAACACAATCAGAAAGGACTGGCAATAGCATGGCAAGAGGCAAATCTCACCAATTTTCAAAGAACAAGGACAACAAGAATATCAGTTCCTCTCCAGAATTTCTCACTGACCTGACATCAATTACCATCTCAGTAATATCCTGACCAGTATTCACACAAAGTAACATGCAATGTGGAATGATGGGCAAGTATTCACACAGAGGGTGAAAACATACTTTGTTTTAAAAAGCGAGTATTTAGCAACAATGTGATAAGGTATTTTTTGTAATGACCCTTTTATAACTGAAAACACAATCGAGTTGCCAGGAAACTTGGGTAGTTTGTCTGGCATGCCAAGTACAGGAAAAACTACAGTAACAGAGAGCACATAATTTGTGTCTGCCTTATGCCTTGTTATAAGGCATGGCATTTTTCCTGCCTTGAAATAATACTTCAGATCCTCTAACTGGTGAAGCTCAAAAAACATACGTTAATTTACACTCAGTTTCAGTGAGGTAAGTATCACTGTAGAGAAAAAGTATTCATCATCCCAAACATTTTGGTCATCAGTTACAGATAATCAGAAACATAAAAGTATCTGTCTATTGCCTTCATTCTGAAATATGTGTATTTGGCAAAACAAAGGTTCTAAGTGGCTTTGATTAGCTGAGAGACATAATATCCAGGTCTCCACTTTCTTAGCCTAGTGGCTGAAGAGAAGAGCCACATTTTAAAACTAATGTTACAATCACATTAAGAAAAATTTGGAAAAAATATGTCCAAAAAATAGAGTAATTCTTCTGGACAGCTTTTTAAAATAGCAGAAAAAGACAAAAAACAAAAAACAAACAAAAAACCCCCAACAACAAAAAAAAACAACAAAAACCCCAAATTAAAAAAAAAAAAAAAAACAAAAACCCAAAGAAACACCTTCTCCAAAAAACAAAAAAACCCCACACCTAACCAACCAAACAAAACCACAACTGCCAAAAACAACAACCAAAACCTCCCCTCCAAAACACTTGTATTTCTATTTATCTGTTATCTTCAAGTGCTCCTTGTGATCTTCAGGATTAATATTTTAATACTTTACATTAATCAACCTTACAGTAACACAAAGCTCAGATGCCTCCTGAATAAACAGTAGAACAGCTGTACTAGATAACAGGAGAAAAACCACTAAAATAGCTATCAGGTAATAAGGTCTTAGAGATAACAAAGACTGCCAAGAAGTCTAATAGAAAGTTGAGAAAATTAATTCCTAACCCTTGGATTCAGTTATTAAAAACATTTAAAAGGATAAATAAAAAAATATGTAATAAACTTAACATTGTTATTACAAATGCTCATAAATAAGAAAGTTACCATAAATGCTACTACAACATTTCATAAAGCAATATCTAGAAACATCACTAAATATTTATAATGGAAAAGACTTGAAATACTCTTTACAAATTCCATTGTTGCTGTCTGTTAGTTTGTGAGAAGATAACAAGTCCTTTGAGATTAATACAAGGTAAACCAAGGAGGAGGCACTGCTTCAGAGAAGAGATCACTCTTTCCTGTTGACCTAGTTAGGGTTTACTTCTCAAAAATAGGTCTGTTCCCTAACCCCGTCACATAACCCTCAGTGCAAAGTAAAATAGGAACAGATTCAATAAGATGGGGAAAGAGATTCATTTGTTATGCTGTGTTCTTTATAATGCACATGGAAAAAGAAACTTAGAATTCCCTTATTTCAGATAAGAAAGAAGAGGAATTGCAATATTACTTTCATACAGTCTTCATAATACAAAGCAATCTGTTTTTCAAGTGAAGTGCATAAAAGATTGAGGAATAAGGATTTGAAGTTTTTAAAAATACTCCAAGAACCATAGATGAAGTTTCTCTAAGATTCAACTAAATTTGTTTTCATATACGAGTCTCAGTTCATTCTTGGCTTTCTGTTTATGTCTTTCTCTACCAATGCAAAATTAGTAAGTTAAGTGGATATAAAATGCAATAAAATCAGACGTGGTCCTTTATACCTGCTATACACTCATTCTGTTTTAGCTCAGCTGACAACAAGGCACCTTCCTGTCTTCTGTTATTCTGGAGTTATTGAAAAAAGATTTTTTTTTATTTTTAATGATAACTTGTTTTCATTTTTGCTGACTTTAAAGCACTGGTCATGAGGATTTATGGAAAAACAGACTTTATGTAGCAAGACAGTTTTCTTCAGAGAAATCAGCCTCATTATTTTATATTGTACTCTGTTAGTTGTGTTCTGCTTGTGATCTGCCAGCAAGCCCCTACAGTTAAAGGAGAAACATAAATTATGCTAAATGAAAAATTGTTTGGATAATAAACGTGCAAAAGACCAAATAAAATTAAAATTTGGCCAAAAAAGATGATAAGAACATCTCTTCAGGATTAATTTGGTATAGACTTTTAGCCTGCTGGCATAGACCAGAGAAGTGAAGCCATTCCCTAAGGGAAGGTTAGCCGTGAGCTGGTGACCCCAGCACAGGCTGTGCCCCACAGGCTCTGACCAAAGCCAGCTGCTTGAAACTGGGTCCAGTAACACCTCCAGACTAGAGAAAATGAAAAACACCAGATGTGAAGTCCAGTTCACAGGGTCCTGGTCATGGGGTCCGGTCAGGAGCAGCAAGAGACATGCCCACAGACAAGCTTGGAACCAAGTCACAGCGTACCTCAGGAGAAAAGGTGCCTGCACGTTGGGCATGACGTCGCACAGCAAGGGGAGA
The DNA here is from genome assembly GCA_013398955.1 of Callaeas wilsoni. Lineage (NCBI taxonomy): Eukaryota > Metazoa > Chordata > Aves > Passeriformes > Callaeidae > Callaeas > Callaeas wilsoni. The sequence goes on from VWPU01003968.1 coordinate 126,406, forward strand.
CAAGGCTGGGGACAGGCACACCTTGGGCACAGCTCACCAAGAACTGGCTGCCCAGGACTGAACTCTGCTAGGCGTCCTGCGTGCACAGGCCAGGGTGTGGATGGACACCGCTGCAGGATCCTTCTTCAAGTCACTAAGGCCCACTAGTGCCCTTATGAGTCTGAGAGCCAAAAGAGGTAAAAAGACAAAAGTCTAAATGTTTGGGTTTAATAGAATGAAACAAAAACCAACAACAATCAATCAACTACAACAGAACAATGAACTCTCACAAGAATAATCCAAACCCTACAGTATTTTCATTTAATCCTATTTGATACACTAAATCATACTTGGTCAGCTAACGAATTCAAGTAATAAACTTTGTATCAGTGGGACTGTTTCAGTGAGTACAAATTCTTGAGGGATTTTCATGCTGTAGAGGAATGACCTAAAAAATTCTTTCTAATTGCAAGAAAATCTGAACTTTGAAAAATATTTTTGTTTAACATAAACAATGAAATGTCTAATTTACACCAATTTATATCTAATATAATCTTAGTGTTTTTTAATCAGAGACATTTCTTGGCTGAATTTGTATTATTCCTAAAAGGCCTGTGAAATATCTCTACAATATAGAAATACAGAAAACCCATGCTGGGAAACATGCTTGTCTTATATCCCACAATCACCTGCTCTGAGATTCAGTGATTGGTGTGTGGAATGAAGTTCATTCTCAGCAAGTTTGTGTACAATGCCAGATTGAGAAGAGCAAGCAATTTGCTGGAGGGCAGGGTGTTCTCCACAGGGACCCGTTCACATTGGAGCCATGATCTGACAGGAACCTCCTGAAGGTAAATAAAAACACATGCAACATTCTTCATCCAGGTTGGAATAAGCCCAGGCAAGCAGTAGAGACTGGGTGTGAGTTGCCTAGAAGGCAGCTCTGCAGAAAGAAATCTGGGATCCAGGTGAAATGTAAGTGGAAAATGCCCCAGAAATGTGCTCTAGCTGTGAGGGAGGTCAAATGCATGCCAGGCTGTATTATTAAGAGTGTAGTCAATAAGATAAGAAAAGTGATTTCCCCCCCCCCCATTCATTACTTCTACGATTCCATTTGGAATCCTGTGTCCGGTTTTGGGCTCAACACTGTGAGAAGGATACTGGCATACTAGAACAAATCCATCAGAGGCTACCAAGAGATTTAAATTCTGGAGCACAGAGGACAGGCTGAGAGAATTGGGTCTGTTTAGCTTGAAGAAGATAAAGCTCAGGAGATCCAGGAGGTCAGGTATGTATTTCTACAGCTACCTGATCAGAGAATAAAGAGAAAATGGGGCTGTACACCCCTCAAAGGTACACACTTCCCTTTTATTGTGATAATTAATTTCTGAAAAATACTAATTAGATAGTAAGGTGGTTTGGTGGTTTTTAATCTTTGGGGTTTTTGTTTTGGTTTGGTTTGGTTTGGTTTTTTTTGTTTGTTTGGTTTTGTTTTGTTTTGTTTTTTTTTCTTTTGTTTATTTAGAAGGGTGGTTTAACTCTCAAGAAGTTCTGAAATCTCTATCTTTGGACAAAGCACTGAGCAACCAACCTAATAAAAACTTCTTTCTGTAGGGGTCTGGATTAGAAAGCCTCCACAGAAAGCCTGATACAACTTAAATAATGATTGTATGATTCTCTATATATTATTTTTAATTTGACTATGTTGAAAAAAATGATGACCCAATCTAAAGACATAAAAAGAACAGATCTGAGGACATAAGAAGAAAAATCATAATTTTTTACATATTATACTTAATGTGTAACTATTTACCCTTAAGAAATCTTAGTCAATGTCATATCTGAAGTGACATTCATAACGTATTTGAAATTCTGAGTTATGAATTGTGAACCTGACAAGAGAGGAAAGGATCATCATGAAGCATGAGTATATGTACAGTTACATAGGTATATATGCACTAATTATTTTACAAAAATAAATACACAGATAAAAAAAGAGAAATCTCAATCCTTATGTATGCAGATAGACACTATTGATATTGTAAGTATGAAAGTCTATATACAGCTACAGCAATCTTCAATATTATGTGATTAAGACTTAATGCACATACAGGAAAAAAAGGCAATTGGAGAATATTAAGAAAAGAGCAGGGCAAGATTCTAACACTGATAGAGTAAGAAGGATATTAAAACTGTGCTGTCTTGAAACACAGATAACAGTAGCCTTTAAACAGGGCACTAACATTATGCTGAAGTATTGAACTAACTTGTAATAAGTTTAAAATTATAATGCATTATGGACTGGAATAACAAAAAGACTAATTTCACGTCTTCTCTGGATTTAAGGCATTTTCTATTGATGATTTCTAGATTAACATTTCTGAGCCTAAAAATAATATATTTTCACATTAATCAAAGTAATCAAATTTTCCAAACAACAGTGCTTGTATTGCATTACTAATATATTAGCTTAGATAACGAAAACCCTGAAAACAACTGCCAACAAAGTTGCTTAGTCTAACATTGCCATCTGAAATACCCAAAGTGACATCCTGAAGGTGTCACTTACAAGAAATGTGTCTCAGTGCTAAATAAGTAAAAGAAATATTAATGACAATTTTACATTTTTATTAATCATGAGCATTTGAGTACTTCCAGATCTCATATAGAAGAAAGACAATAAAAAGTAGCAGGATGAGTCTATCATTGAATTATTCTGAGGCAGGGAAAAAAAAAATCTCAAATGCATGTATATCTGGTGTATCCAATAAGGTTTGCAAAATCATACCCAAACTGATAGCTGCAAACTGAACTGCAGAAATTTTTGGGAGCTAGGGCCTTTTGCAGATTTAAAAAAGGCCAGGGAAAGCCCCCTTCATGCTTTTGGCACCAGTGAGATCACCAAATCAACTTCTATACCTAGTCTGCATTAGGAAATAATATTTCTCTCAATTAATCATTAGATATGTACATTAATGTACATATATTAGATATTTTATCAAAAATTACTTTGTATATTATACTGATACGTTTTTAGCAAAACATTAAACATCATGAAAAGAAGCCTAACCTGAATTGTCCCATACTTTTCAACACTCCCCACAATTAAATTTTTTAAGTTCATTTGCAGGCCTTGCAGTTTATGCTCTTGCACGTGTCAGTCTGTAACAGATTATTCACAAAAGATTGTCTTTGGAAGAAGACAAAACAAGACCAACAGTCTTGATAGTAGAACTGAAAATGAGAACTGTTCCTTATCATAAATAAGGTGATCAGTACCCTGCTCATATGTTGAGTGACCTCAAAGCCTTGAAAGTAATTATTTCACAAACCTCAGTTTGTGTCTATTAACAATAGATAAAAAGTGTCTCCTTCTGTTTAAGATATATGGCAGGTAATAGCACTTCAGAAAAAACAAGGAATTAAACATTTTTATGTCTTCAATCTGCAGATCTTTCAAAGTTTGTCTGAATACCGAGTTCCTTTATGAGCTTTGTTATATACTTGCTGCCCAGTTGAGTTGCTAACAAACACATCATGGGTGATTTGGGCAGAGTAAAAACAGATAGCATAAAAGAGAGGACAGATTAGAAACAGTCAGCCCTGAAGAACAGAGACATTCATGATATCTTCTTTCCTCATCCCAAATTTTCTTGTATATGATAGCTTCCACTCTCTGCAAATTATTTCCCTATCTAGAACCGGAACAACAGTACTTCTCCAAAGTAAAGTGTATTGAAAATTTACATCCAATTTAATAGAAAATAGTTCTTATTGTCTAAAGAACCCCAAACCAAAACAGAACAAAAAACCTCCAAACCTGAAAGTTGTGTCCTTGTTCTCAGACTTTCGCTTTAAAAATATGCTTGCAATAATTAGGGAAAAGATGAAAAAATTATACCTTCCATAAAGCTTTGTGTTAGTTTTCCCAAAATTCACTTTTACCTGTCTTTTTTCAAAAAAATATTATGATACCTTAATTCTTCACTAAAATCATATTATTTTTTGCATTAAAAAAAAAATTGTATGTAATTAGAAAGCTTTCCTTCAAAAAATTAGCACAAATTCAGTTAGCAGAAGAGTCCTTAAATACAGCTGTAAGATGCCCCAGCAGAATTACTAACACACTTTCCTCAGCAAGGTCAAGTAGGGATCCTCATTCATATTTAAATTCCAGCTAATATTCAGAGAGAGGGTTTTGCATCATATTTTCCAGGTCTAATTAATAACATCTGGACAGCTGGGAACAGATTGGGAAGTGCTAAATGTGCAACAGCTAAGAAATTTATGTGCCAGATGAGAGAAGTAAGGAATAGAATACAAGGACTCAGAAGAATACAAGAGATTTTCAGTAAAGAACTTCATGCTTTGTTTCATCCTAAAAATATGAGGAAGCAGAAAAGGGAAATATAGTAAATCAAAGGGGAGATTTAGGTCTGTGTCGGTTTGGACACAAATCTGGGAGGAAACAACTCGAGAGGGGCGTCTTTTTCTTTTTCTCCTGCCTGCCAGGCAAGCAGGCCTCGGCAGCACTTTCTTCACAGGTTTGGGAAAAAATAATTTCTTGAGTGAAAGTGAAAAAAACTATTTATTTAACAAAACAGAGTTCTCTGCTGTCACGGGAAAAAGGATATTGAACCCCCCTCCCCTGTCTCTTAAAAGAGGACTATGGACTTTAGAGTTTTTTTTGTAGGTAAAACTTGCAGTCTTGAGCTGGGCCGGGCCGGCCAGGCAGGGTCCGACGATCCCCCTTGGAGGGTCCCGCCGAGCAGGTCCGGAGATGACAGCAGGTTTTAAATGAAAAGAAAGTTAAAAGCAGTTTAAAAAGGAAAAGAAGCCGTTGAGGCAGATCACAGTCCTTTCTCCGCTGAAAGCTGAAGAGATTAGCGAGCAAAAATTTTCTAACTAACTAAATGTTGTCAGAATCGGGAGAGAAAAGAATGCAAAACATTTTAGTTGTAAGGTTAAGCTGGCTGCTTTGAAGAGTTTTCTTGGCTTTTTTCTCCTCCTTTTGTAATTTAAAGGTATACTAGAAATCAAGCAGGCGATGGGGAATACAGTATGGTTATAGAATCACTTTAAGACAAGGTCACAATCCACCTCTGACACCTAGCAGTCAGGCCAAGTCTCCTTAGCAAAGGGAGAAGTAGCAAACTACACAAATGCTAAGTAAGAGAACAAAAAGCTTAGGTAAGAAGACCAAAAGTTTTGATCAATAAGAAAAATTAGAGCTATTCATAACAGAATTCAACTAATGGGTTATTGTGCAGGGATGAATGGGAGTGGGGTGAGGAAAAATCAATTTTGTGAAATAGAAAAAGAGGAAAGCATGGAGTGAACCCCATCTCCTGCTTTCATACATCCTTGGCACCCCTTTATCGATTTATCCAGTCTCTTTACAGAGCCAAAGTTGACTCACTTTCCTCTGTTTAGCAACCTGCTCGCAGCTTACCTTGCAGGTCAAACAAATGATCCAAACCTTATGGAGATCCTGTTCTGACCACTTACCACATGGATGAATTTACAGAAGAAAAATAATACCAGAAGCATTTTGAAAGTTGTACTGGTACAACATCAAGTAAATTCACAGAGAAAATAAAAGCTTGCTCTACTTTTAATAGAGTTTATGAAAAAGAGTAAGCTCCTCAGGCAACATTAAAAAACCTTACTTTAAGCAAGGAAGGAACCTTAAGCAAACAAACAAAACAAAACCACAAATTAAGGATTAAAGTTTGAGTAGAATGTAAAAGACTGTGATGTCTCTTATTTCAGAGGTGTATATTTTAGTTACATTACTGCCTGGCTACATGTAAAAGCAAGACCTGTAAAAGTTATGTGAAGCTCAATAATTTACATGCACCACAGACATATAGGAGCTAGTGCTACATCTCAAAAGAAAAACCAGTGTCAAACAAATAGGCATATAATTTCCAAAACTGACAAAGAGGCTCATCTGTTTTAACGCTCTGTGACTGTGAGCCATATTTGTCCAGAATAAAAATGGCAGTATTTCCCTTTGCACATACTCAATAAAATTTTTGGAAACTGACAAGAAGCAAAAATGTGCAGGCTTTGGGTGCCTGCAGATGTAAATAATGAAAGAGTTAACCTGCCAAGACTAGTTTATATATAAACAGCATAAATTCAATCATGCAGAGGAATGGAATCCCTACAAAATAGAAAATAATGACCAAAGGGAGAAATTCCATCACCAGACAGGACTGCGAAGAATAAGAAGTCAAAAAAAGAAGTGAATAATAAGCGTTTAAATGGAAACTGTCATAGGACATGCAAGGCTTGCACTGGATAAGATAAATGATGGTACATTTGCTCAAATAAAATGAACCTGTAAATGGTCTACTGAACATCACACAAATGTTAAAAGAAAATATTCAGCCCTTTGCAGGAGGATTTGTCTGTACAACTAAGAGAATGGAAGGCTGGATCTCTAGTAGTGCAATGATGACAGGTGGTTTCCTTTCATAATAGCTTCAATATTGTCATCCACAGTCTTAAACCACTATAAAATGCAATGCATTTTACTGTTTTGGTGTAAATAATCCCTGGATTCAACCTGAAGTCACATCTCATGCCATCTAAAAATTCCTCTGTATAAATCTCCATGGCTTTTGTGTAGAGTAGAAGAAGCAAAGAAACAAAAGGCAATCATTCATTACAGGCAAGAGCAACACCACCCCTAAAGAAAAATAGCTAACTCCATACACATCAAAGTTACAGCAGAACAGACCAAATGCTGTAGAATCTTGTGATGAGATATGATATTTTTCTAAATTATGCAACATCAGAAAGTGTGTATTTCAATACAAGAAATACAGCAGGTGTACTCAAAGCAAATGGCTTCATTCAGGGAACAGTTTCAGTTGTTTTACAAACCAAAAACAATGCTACCTTTCTCCAAAATATATAGTCCATTGAAACCCAAGAAGCTATAGATGTTAGTAAAATTTCAGAAATAATGTTTTGAACAGAGGGAGAGGGGATGCTGAAATAAATAAATCCAATGGCATCAGTTAATTGAAGACAGCAAAAGACTTGTAGTCACAGTGTTATCTCGGTACTGTCTACTTAAGAAGATGATGAAGGGATCACATAAGTGGAAAATGGTGACAGTCTTCCTTTATTGGCTGCAGGTGTGTTTGATAAGGGGAGAAAGGGAGTCTTTTCTTTCACCACAGCATTAATTCTGTTTCTCAGTAGAACATGATATAATACTTCATCAAAATCTATCCTTCACCCAGTTTTCTTATGAAGTCTGTACCCTATGTAATTTTTAACACGTGGGCTGAAAAAAGAATGTTTCCTGATTTTTAAATGCCTCGAGAATACTAAAATGGCTTATGTCTAAGACTTTGCCTCTGTATAATATTTTTAAAAAGATATTTCTGTGTATTAATTTGATCACATGGGAAAGAGTTCTTACTTTTCTAAAGGTCCTTTTCCAACTTCAAATTGCAGCAGTATTTTAGCAGATTAAATACATAATTGCAGATACTTTCCTAGTTTTGGTCAAATAGATATAAACTAATGTTATTTATTTACTGAAGCATAAACAATGTTCACACTGTTTTACTTTACATATTACTGCTATTTTAATATACTACAAAATAAAAATAAAATCTTAGATGTTAGAGATAAACACAGGAGAAAAACAGATCTATCAAATATCATAAGGTCATGGTAGTGCAAAACTGTTTTTTTCTTACTTTTCTAGCTCACTTTAAAAAACTGATCTTTCAAAAGGAATTCATAATTCCATACACACTTAAAGAAAGCCCTCCCTTTGAGACATGCAGGTCTTTATTTCCTGTGCTCCATTATATTCTACCCACTGTGTTTTCCTCAGAGTAGGAAACTGATCAGAAACCATTTTTCCATCTGTGGTAGTTTCATTTGCAGCTTTTCCTCAGGTCCTTAATGAAAATTTGCAGAGACACAAGAGACAGAGGAGGGAAGGAGTAGGACAGGTCATTCTATTGATTGCTGTTTGGTTGGTGTTGTTTTATAGTGCCTTAAAATACATTGGAGCCACTTTCTTTGATGTATAGTCATACTGAATGAATATGTTAGAATTGTGTGAGACATACAAAAGTGAAGACGTGCTGTTTTGAACCATGAACAACAATTGCAAAGAGCTGGAATTTGAGGATAGACTATTTCAGTTTAAAAGAAAGATAGTGTTGAAAACTTGAAAAGTGCCACTATCATCTGAAAGATACTGAAGACTTGAAACACCTTTTTAAATTAGAAGAGGAGTATATAAAAATCACTCCACACCATTAGGTTCTGAACTTACACCTTTAAAAAGTGTCAAAAGCCTATTGCAGTGGGACAGTGAGTAGGGGGACTTTTTATTTCTGCTTCCTTCACCCCACACCCAAGGACTTTAAGATTATATGCAGGGATACACATCACAAAATTCTTTTCTAAATAAAGGGGGACAGGTCCTTAGTATCTAGTCTTCCAGGTATTACTGAGTCCAGACCCTGTAGAATTTTTATGATATTAATGTATCATCTGCAGAACTTTAGATTGTGTGCCATTCTAGAAAAAAGGGAAAAAGTGAACTGAGAAGGGTAGTAGAAAAGATAAATGAGCCAAGGTCATGAAGTAGCTTATGCTAGGTCAGAGGACTGAGTGATAGAAAAAAAAATTGGATTGGACAAGGCAATATGAACATGAAGCTAAAGGTAATTCATCAAATTAGGAAGTATTTGTATAACACTATTTGTAGAACACTATTGGACACTACTGTGATAATACTGAAATTACAGACAGATCAGAAAATATAAATAAATACTATCTGCAATAGTGAGGTCAAAGAACGATTTTTTGGAGGCATCTTCATCCTTATGGCACACTTTGTGCTTTGTTAGGAGCAAGTTCTGATTGACAGCTTCTGATTTAAGAGGTGAAGAAGAACAGATTAATTTGACCCTTTCTGTTTTCATTTCTGTGAGATGAAAATACATTAGCTCTGAAAACTGTTTAAATCTGGTGTTGCAATTGCTTAATCAGAAAAGCTTTTTTGTCTGATGAACTAGTTGTTAGAAGCAATACTTCCAAACGGTCAATAGAAAAATTGAGCCAAATTCTTCTGTAGTGATGTTAGTCCTTGGCTCCCACACTATGTCCCTACAGTAAAGTGCTCTGCAATTAATTACAGTGCACAACCCCCACAGCAGAGCAGGGGCACCAGGCATGATTAGAATTGAGTGCTGGACCTCTCCTTAGCTGATGTGATTCTGCGGCCTGCATCACCACCACCCTACTGTAGCTATTTGAAAGCTACAGCCTTGTTGTTGTACTTGTACAGTACAAAGGCGTGTACTAATAAGTATAATACAGAACTATTATAATAATTCTGCATATTTGTGGCACAGATGCTTGTCTATAAGAGCACTGGAAAAATACTATACTACTAAGAAAGAAAAAAACCATAAAAAAACATTGTGTGTCTCTAGACAAGATTCTACTAGGCTCTTTCTTAAATGTAGGAAGACATGATCAACCATATTCTCTAATTTGGAGCATCCTAAAAACTCCCAGTGTTGATGGCTTAGGTATTTGGACTCATGACCAGTGGCTGAGGCAGCTCCAACTCTACCTGCTGCTCTCTTCTGCTTGTGTTAACACCACAGATTTTTAAAGGAAGTGAAAAATACTTCTACTTTGGCAGCCCTGAACAAACAAAAAGAGAGAGAGGAGGGGTAGGTGGCAGTTCTTGTCTGGCCTTAAAATTTGAATTCAAATTCCTCCTCAGGATTTTATACTAAAAATTTTGAGAGCAACATATTTTATTTTAAAGACGCAAAGATTCTTGCCTCCTAATATTCATAATTAAACCCAAAGAATGTGCCATTCTGTCTATGTACTGAGTTAGAAGCAATGCTAAATTAGCTTTATCATTTCTATTGTGTTGTGGGCTGCCTAACAACCAGTGTCACAAGCCAACACCCCACTGTGCTAGGCATCACAAACAATGAACAGAAAAGACTGTCTTGGTGCCAAAGAACATTTCAGCTGAACATTGCAGTTCAGAGAAAAAGAAGCAGGAGCCAAATGTAAGGTTCAAACATAACAGTATGCACTGTCTCAGCTAGTTCCCATGCCCATCTGTATGTCCTGTTTTATCTTTCTTCTGATTTTCGGCTTTAGAATGCACCTTGTCATTTCACAGCAAAGCCACAGTGATCTGAGGAAATGTGAATACAAGCAGGAAAAAAATCCTTGGAAATGCCTGGTTTTGTCACATTATTTACTTTTTTTTTTTTTTCAAATCAACCAGAAGAGTAAAAATAGCGTTTAGCGGAAAAAAAGGTCCTCACAGAAAATGGAGTCTTTAGTGATTTATCACATATCTGGCAACAATTAGAAAGTTATGTTAATTAAATAGGAGGTGCCATGATGCTCAGCCCCTACTCAGTTTTTGAAGTATGCAAGCTCCTCTGCACCATTGGTCTGAAATATATTTGTTTGCTTATACAATAACTGATGTCAAAGAAATCACCACAAAATAATTGAAATGGACCTGGAACTACACTGACCAAAAATCTCATGATCCAGAGCAGAGGATGGACTATGAAAGAGAGGAAGAGAGAGACTGAAGAAAATGATTACAGGGTAAAAACAATTCAAGCTTGTATGTGTGTGGAGCAGTAGGCAAATTCTGTGAAAAGTGAAACATGCACTGCTCCACATCCCATCCCCCTGGAGCCTCTAGTCCAGCCCAGAACGGCTGTCAGTCCCTGGCACACCTGAAGCAATACCCCACACCTGCCCTCTGAGCCCTAATCCAGCCAGAGAGTGGTGATAAAACCAGAAGCTCCACCCAGGAGGGGGTGGCCACAAGAGGTCAGAGCAGATAAAAACCGTGGCACAGAGACCCACTTTGCTATGTCCCTAAGGTCTGTGGATTTCATGGCAGGTGAGACCTCACTGGATCCAACAGGTGGTAGCTTTATTTAGCTCTCTTATTCTCTCCTTTTCTACTCCTAACTTCTTCTTCTTGAAATCTGAGTAACTTAAGGTTGGATGGGTTAGAGTTTGCTAAGTTAATGCTTCATGAAATGCTTTGTTTTGATTGAATGATTGCTTTGAATTTTGCTAAGTTCCTGACTGTGGTGGGTTTATCTTTGCTGGACACCAGGGGCCTGCCACCAAGCTGCTCTACCACTCCCCTTCCTGACTGGACAGGGGAGAGAAAATAAGATGGGGAAAAAAACTCAGGTTTGAGATGAGGCAGTTTGCTAAAGCAAAAGTTAAAGTTTATGCATATATAAGCAAAGAGAAAAAAAAAAAAAATGTTTTTTCTCTACTTCCCATTGCTGTGTTCATGTTGAGTGATGTTCAGCCACTTCCCAGGAAGAAGAGCTTCAGCACGTGTAGCAGGTGCTTTGGAAGGCAAACATTGTAAATCATGAATGCTCCTCCTCCATTTATTTTCCTTCTCTTAGCTTTTATATCTGAGCTGATGCCACATGGTATGGAATATCCTTTGGGTCAGCTGGCCTGGTTGTGTCCCCTCCCAGGATCTCACCCACTCCCAGCCCTGTGATGGGGGGGTGAATGTTGAGGGACAGTGCTGATGGTGTGCCAGCCCTGCCCAGCAGTACCCAAAACACTGCTGTGTTACCAGCACCTTTCCAGCTACCAATGCACAGTACTGCAAGGGCTGCTATGAGAAAACTCTATGCCAATACACTGATCTTCTAAAGTTTACAAGTTTGTTTTTTTAATCTCCTGAGAACATTGTCACATTTCTCCTATGCCCTCACCTCAGGGAAAAGTAGTAGCTTAAGCCCCTTTTAAATAAACTTGCCAAGTGGGGACTGGGGCTTTACAGAGGGCAGTGCTCTGCAGCCTTCAGCAGGGTTACCAAGTCTCTAAAACTTAGAAATACCTATGAACAAGGACAATATAGAGAATAAAATATATTTAGCCATATTGATGGACTGTGTATATTTTCAAGGCAGGCATGGGATTTATGTATTATTTTAAGTGTAATCTGCAGTATACTCATATTGTTAGAACTGCTTCTCATGGAGCTAGCTATGATATGCTCTGTTTTCTGTGGAGTGAAAATGCTTTTCAAGTGATTTAAAATTGTCTTCCTAGGCTGGTAAAATCAATCTGTGGAAGGAAAATCAAGCCATCTGCTATTAACTATATGTTCATCAGTTTTGGGGCAGAAGGGTTGGAAATTTTTTTGTTTGTTTGCTTTTAAGATGCATACATAAGTGTTAGTCATAGTAATCACTAGATAGGACACTATCTCTAATATTCCGAGTAAGGAAAAAAACAACGTGAATAAAAATTTCATAAACCAGGCTTAGGGGTGAGTTAGCTACCACTAGGAGTTCTGGTTCTTCTTCCTTCTCAGATTTCCAAAGAATGCTCTTCCTGCTGACTGTTACCCATGCCATTAGCTTGACCTGCAGTGCACCAGATCAGAGAACTGAACGGAGAGAAAGCAAACCCAGATTTAAAGGCTGACTAGGGATAGCCAGACTTGATAATGCCATGACATATGTGAGTAGAGAATGTTTCCTTTCAAAAGTGAGATTTAGAAAAACTACAGTTCACAACCTTTTTACAGGTGATGAATAAGGAAAAAAAGAGCAAGCTGTGATATTTCAGTAACAATATTTAGTTTTTCAATCTCAACCTTAGTTAATTTGTTGATTTTGGATAATTATTTGTATCTTGATATGGAAGACAATATGCTCAAATGCTGATATTGCATCCCCTGTTAGACATCTACACTTTTATCTTAAGTGTTTCACACACAAATCTGTCTGGACCAGTGAACTGCTTGAACTCATGCTCTTGCTCTCATTCACATTTGAAGCTATTTAGTACGCATGCTTGCACCACAATTTCACTGTTTGGATTATCCTGGGAATATAGGACCATTTCCTCTGGACAATAAGTAATAGTTCACATTACAGGTTTGATTGTACGGACAACATTTTATGTTTAAAAACAAATGCAGATATTCTAAACAACTTTTCAATGATACTTTTTTGATATTCCTGTACTGAAAATGCAATTGTGATTTCCTGTGGCTATTGCCTGAAGGATTGTGTGGGAGATGTTGTGTGGGAGATAAGGTTCAAATTAAAATGAAATGGAGAGACTGAAGCCATTTTGCAGATAATGTCTTGATTTGCAGGTTTACTACTCTGAAAGATGTCACCCATTCTATACTTTGATGCAATATTTAAGGTCTACCTTCATTTCAATAGGTTCACTTTATAACTGCATTTTCACTCTATCAAAACAAACTCAAAATTAAATCAAACAAGTGTTCTTCTTTGCACTAAAATTCACTCCTGTAATTCAAATTATGCTGTTATAAAACATATACATAAAAATGTGGGAAATATTTTTTATTATCAATGTTTCTTGCTTAGTGATTATTCAAAAGAAGTTTGAGTTAACCTATAATTTAAGTTGAAGAAAAATACCAAATTGTTTAGCAATGAAGATAGAGAGAAATTAGTTGCCTATTGTGTGACATTATTTTTATGCAGTTTAAAGGTTAATTAATAATAAAAATTGTGGAAATAACAAGTAATGGAAAATAAAATTGGTCAGTTTTAAATGATTTTCTTTGTTATATTTATTGGCTTCTACTTTCTATGCAACTGCCCTGAACTAATTAAAAAACAAGTATTAAAACTCTAGTGAGTTTATAATAATTGAATCTGGTAAAATGAAACCTATTAAATAATTTTATTAAGGTACAAGCCATATAAAGCATATTGTGTTGGTCTAAATGACAATAGCAATGTGAACCCAAGAAAACAAAGCATTAGTAGGAACCATTAGCACATTTTAACCAATAAGGACATATTTGCTGCCAGATAACTTGGGACGCATTCAGACATAAGTTTTTTAACTCACATTATATCAAACAATGAATCAAACAGACTGCATATTGTATAGAATGCTGTAAATGTAGTATTGTAGAGCTATGTAGATAAACCTTGTACAAAATGTCTTGTATGGTTTATAGTTACAGAATATCAAGAACAGATACCCCATATATTAGTGAGTGTATTAACTTAAGGTTTAAAAATGAAAATCTGAATGAAAAGAATGAAAAGTGTAGCAGTTTTATTCATTTTTTTCGAAGTCTCTGAGGAATGAGTCATGAATTTTTAACACAGTTAACATCTATCCAGCTATTTTGCAATTTTTATGTGCACTTAATAGTTTGAAACAGAAACACAAAAAAATCGGGATAGGATTTTCTGAAACAGAAGAATCTGGATTCACTGCAGGCAGCAGAAAGGATTCTGAGGCAAGAAAAGCTGTGCCTGGGAATAATTTCCAAACTATGAAGACAAGTATACAGACATTCACATTCTCCTTCACATATACTCAGACTGTGCCTTGTCTTGAGAAACAGGCCACCAGGTTGGCATAAAATAGCCGCTGTAAGATGTTGATGGAAGGTCAAAGGTCTTGGGAACTCTTTCAAAATGTGAAAGAAAAAAAATCATCCATTTAAATATTATTAAAAATTTTGATTTTCTTTTTCCCCACCCTATTTATGAAAGATGTGAACTCTGTCCCTTTATTTTCCTGTATGCCATTATATTCATTGTTTCATAACAGTTTCCCAGTGATATGCTCTGAATCTCTAGTGTATACCTCTGAGTGATGTTTGAGGGACACCCAAAATATTGTCTTTATACCATTTTATTTTTTTTCCTTTGTGTGGAGTAGGAAATATAGTGGAAGCTTGCCTCCAGTTACAATCTAGTCTAACAAATCATGGGGTAGTTTAAATGTGTTTTAGTACAACATGCAGCATAACTGCTGCAGTGCACCACACCCTGCATGTTCCTTTACTTTGCTTCTTTAAAAAGTAAATAGCCTACATAACTCTGTAGTGCAGCAGCTGGAATGCCTTGGACTCCATGCTAACTACATCTGCTCAGCAGCACTCTGGCACTTGCCAGGGTCTTCCTAAAAGCATTTTCAAGTCTAGAGAAATTTTCAGCTCACGTTCCTGAAATGTTTTGTCTATCTTATTAAGTTTTAGGAAGGGCGTGCCAGCCAGAACTAAGATAGTATATTCCCTCCTTTTTTAATTCATCCATTTATCTGACACAATAGAAGAAAACCCACTTGCAGGATTCTGCTCTCAGTGTTGTTGACTCTTGCCATTCTTCACAAATGTAGTAATATTGGATGTTTGTCACATAGTCATAGTCCAGTGCTTGAAGAAAACCAACAGTATCAGAATCTCCAATTTCACCAAAAGTGTATTTCTAGTTCTCATAAAGGGCTTGAAGACACAAAGAACATGAAGAAGAATGATTCAGAAGCCAGAAGGAAAATGAAAAAAAAAATCATGCAAACAAAATAGTTCTACTTTCCAAATTTATAAACAGTGTCATGGCTCAGTATGAATGATATAATTTTTTTTCAAAAAACCTAAACAAATGTAATCTAGATAATGGTGCTTGCTGCTAACTATTTCAAAAGACAAAAGCTCATCAAAATTAATAGGAAAGTTAAAAAAGATGAGTTAAATACTTGGATTAAATCATATTCTCATTATATCTTTTATCCCCATACTTTGTCACTAGCTCACTTTTTTCCTCCAATAAATGTCTTCTTAAATATTTATTTTCTAAGATTTATTTTCTAAGATTTATTTTCTGGAGGCATCAGTAATGTTTTATTATCACTTGTTTCTTATGTTTTAGGGGGTTTGAAGCATTGAAATGGTAGGACTTGTGTTATTAGGATCCTACCAAAAATGAGACCAAGATGTATCAGTCGACAGGTAAGAGAATATTTCCAGTCTGTTCCACATCAGGAAATCGGAGCCACCTTTCCTTTTACCTAAGTCTTTCTGCCATAAAACTATCCTATTTCAGTGTTTCAGTTTTGACTTCAGTGGAGTTCTGAACTTACTCAGAAAATATCTTCCTGTTTCTGACATAAGTTCAAGGAGAAAGATTTTTGCCTACCATCAAGAAATTTAATTGGACAAAACCAGATAATGCATAGCTATGCATACCATCTGCATGAGACATTCTGAAAGGGAATGAGGTCACTAAAACAGGGTGAGCAATTTTTCTCTATTTCAATGTTTTGGCTTCTTTTTTTTTTCAATAACCACAAGAGGTTGAAAATTTCTCTATCAGTTGGTTTGTTAATAACTCTGTGAAAGCTATTTCTGGAAGCATAGAAGCTACAATCTAAACCATAAAACAAGAATTAAATAAGGATTCAGAAATCAGATTATAAATTATTTGCAGTCATGTCATATTCCTGTAAACATAATACAAAACACATGTGTATAGACTAAAAGATGACCAAGCCATGGGCATAGTTATGAAGAGATAGACTGATTTAAAAGAAGTTCTAATGATTAGTTGTCAAAATATTATGGGCATTTTGTTAGAAGTATAACTTTTTATATAGTGCACATTATTAAAAACTTAAGGACTTTCACAATTCAAAAAGTAACAAGTTTATTTGTTTGCAGGTTTTTGTGTTGTTAAGCAATATTGTATACATAGAGCTGTATCCATCCCTCTTGCCAGCAGACAAGTATGATGATATTCAAAGTTTTGAAATCTAACCTACCAGCAAGACTGACAGCAGTAGAGCAAAATTTAGACACATAAAATTTCAACTTACAATTACAATTTTCAGTTTATTCATTAGGTTACTCTTTTTCAAGGAAAAAAACAACCTTGTAATTTGGGAATGGAGATTTTGAAGAATAAGAGGAGAAAAGTTTTATTGTATAAATCTAATCTGACAGTGATAAGAAATATATTATTCTATCACTTAAATTGCCTTTGAATGTATCCTTATGCTGTCATTTTCTCTCTCAAATAATACCCTTAAATTTCAGACTTACCAGAATAAATTTTAAAAAAGAGAAATAAATAATAGACCCTAAAATAGCATTTGCTAATTACTGTTTATTGTCCATGACTCCTAAATTGAAGGTGTTTTGGTTTGCTTACTGACAGAAGTTCCAAAGGATTGGAATTGTTACTTAATATGTTTTATTGGTCCAGTTAAATAAAATAAACCAACCATACATTTTTAATCATTAATTGTTAATTAGAGATATTAAAATCTGCACAAGCTATTCTTTTTTGAAATGTTAATAGTGACCACAATATATTGAGAATATAGGTAAGATGTGTGTGCCTAGATTTCTCAAAGAGGGAAGTTATTTCTTCACTTCTAATTTGTCTTCACTTCTAATTCTATGCTTATGTTATTTTTTTGGTATTTAACAAATTGGGAAAATGACAGTACCTGTGTAACTCTTAACATTGTAGTGTTAGCAGGGAATGTGAATAATAAGACTGTTGCAAGTATGAGCAGCACAAGTCCAGTGGCAGTAGGTATTAATATACATAGTGAGACTGTTAATTTTCTAAAGATGTCTTCCCCCACTGTGATTTATTGTGGGTAGAATTAGATGCACTCCTTATTTTGTTTGTGGAGAAACAATTTTTTTTTTAAATAAAATATATTAATAGATTTAATTCACTGCCAAGGTTTCAGGTATTAGGTTGACTGCTTTACAAATCAAGATGTGAGCTAAGGAGAGATTTTTACAAAACCATCCTAACACACCCAGTATTTTTCTCAGCAAATATTTTTGTGACTTATTTACAGTTACATTGCAATACAACATGCAGTAGGTGAGTTGTAATTGCTTAAAAAACCGAAAATAATACATATATTTTTCAGAATATCAGAATGTTTAATATGAAACCTAGACAATAACTAAGAAAAAGCTCAGTTTACAATTAGAGAGGTTTCCTATAAGATTTTATTGAACACAGAACGTAATATAATTTGTGTTTGACTCTAGCTAATGCTGACCAAAGTTAAAATGGACAGGGACAGTACAAATATCTATAACTCTAGGCAAGTGAGAGAATTCTAATAACTTGGGAGATTACAAAACTTAATAGAAAAATGAAAATGCCTTTTGAAATTCAAATTCCTTTCTTTTCTCAAGGAGTAGCCAAGGAGTAAATTATGTAGGAAACCTTTTTTTTTTACTCTGAAACACCAAGTAAAATTATGAAAATATTGAAATTATTGTTGTATTTTAGTCATTACTGTAATGTTTTATGATATGACACTCTAATTCTCTAATAGCCTGTGAGTTTAAAAACAAAACAAAACAACAACAAAAAACCACAAAACAACAATAACACCACCCAAAAAAAAAAAACCAAAACAAAAAACTTTCAGATGAGGGAAGAATTATTTAAGTTAAAGCCAAACCAACTGCAAATAAATTTTGTCGTATTTTCTTGACCGACCATCAACAGCTCTTCAAAATAAAATGTAGGCATAGTGCTGGAACATCAAGTTACTTACAGTTGTAAGAGTTCAAGATTTTATAATATCCATAATATTAAGTGTTATCCTGTCTTCTTCATTACTCCATACTTTTTAAAATCTCTTTTGACAACTCCTTTTCATAGTAGTGGGAAGTCTAGATTATTGTTTTAAGTTTCAAATCAGATGTAGACAGCTTAAGTATCTCATATCTTTTGTATGTCGTGATAAGCAAACATAAGCCACCATTTTAAACAATATTTCAAGATTTGAATACAAAACTAAACTCAAACTTTTCTGAGAATATTGACTCTTCATTTTCTTTAGCAGTTAATAAATATATTCTAATTAATTTTCCTAGGGATTAATGCAACATACTTGACATCTACAAAACAAACTCTATTGTACCAAATTGATGGAAATTCTAATTGCAAAGAAGATAGCACACATTAGAATTTATTGCCACAAAGTTTTCAGTCACCACCCATTATATTCAATGAAGATATCAGAATATAAAATTACATAATTCATTCTTTTTGAAAAATGTGTGCAGTTTCCTTACACTTCTCAAAGACTGCTAAAATTTTTTTAGAAGATCTTTGCAGATTGTTTTTCTTACCCCCAGATGTCCTTTTTTTTTTTTTTTTTGCCTGGTGTGCTTTCACTTAAATAGAATATGTGCAGGTCATGAAATGACTACTAAAATTTCTTCAGATTTTCAGAATGAAGTTATGCTTACCAAGAGAAGGGACAGAGGTCCTTATCAAAGTATTCCCCTGTCACCCAGATTAATAAGATTATCTGCCTCCCTAAAAACTAAGAAGTCATTGAAGATATCAAAATTTCTCAGTACACCTCCCAGACTATCATTATAGGGCCATATGTAAAACTAAGAACAGTTTATCTCAGTTCTATCATTTCCTCTTTGGTGAGAATCTGTGCTTCATTTACTCCCATTATTATACGTGTCTCAGAAAACCCCTAGTAGAATTCCAAAAAATTCATTATATTTTTTTTTATCAGAAAACAAAATCTGCATTGTAAAGAGACCAATTCTGTTCAGAATTACTAATTTTCCTCTACTGTGTTATCACAAAATTTTTAAATCCAGTTAATTAGATAACCTGTGATAATTAGGGGTAACTTCCTGAGCTCAGCTGCATTACAATGCAGATTTTCCAGGGGCCAAAGCTGCCCGGCTGGGAATCTTTAGTTTCTGGTCATATAAACCTCACGTTCAAATTTATGGTCCTTAGGGATCTGGCAGTACAAGGCCTCCTTCTTTAGTTGTGGAGAAAAATAAGATATTAACCTACCAATCATAGCTTTTTCGCATGTTTGAATATTGTATGGCAGTTATATGATGCCCTGTCACTTGATGAAATTGTTTTCTGTGTGTGTTGTGATTGGGTTAATAAAGGCCTACACTTAAAATTTGCAGAAGTCTGTAACTGAAGTTCTATCTTTAAAATGTATTGTAACTCCCAGACGGCTTTAATAATTGCTTTTTGTTGTGGTTTGGTACTAAGAAGTTCAACACTTGCTAATTATTCATTGAATTCAGTATAGGGAAATTGAAAATCAGGAACGACAGAGAAATCCTTGTCCTATGCTACCTTGCTTGTTTCAGTTATTCATCTGTTGCACCTACCATTCTGGAAAACATGACAGTTCTTTAGTACTTTCCACAGATCTTCTGCTCAAAATACAATACAAACTCTTCCTAATTGTATATAGAGATGGGGAAAAAAAAGTGAGAAGAAAGAGAAGAAAGAAAGCAAATGACAATTTTTTCTTACAGATGCCAAGTTGTTGATGGCAGATTACATTTTGTATATCTATATTGCATTTTGAAAATCGACAGAATAGTTACTGCTATGTAAGCATAGCACAGTCACTACTAATTAGCTTGCTAAAAATGTCTTTTTCTTGTCCTGGCAACTCTGTCAGAGCTGAATAAACTCTTAAGCAGCATGATGAAGGAAAGGGCTAACCCACGTTGGACTGACATACCCATAACATTTACAAATGAACTGAGTACTTGGAAAAAACTATATCATGCTGAGTTTAGGTAGATTTATTGCACATGACATTCAGTGATTAATGAAAGAATTGCTTCTGGCCTTTCTTGAACAGATGCTCAAGGAGAACACATAGAGACTATTCTTATTTTGTGAACAAACACAATTACTATTCTTGCAGTTGAGCATTATCTACTCTTTGTGACTTTCTGTAGATGATATAAAGAGGTGAAAAAAGATATTCCATTGCCTTCTTATGCTCGTCACGCATGGAAGTAAAGTTTATTATTCAGAGTAGTTTATAATTCTCTGACATTTTTGAGTGCAGGTGGGTAGTTCAGGGGAAAAGTCCATTTTTGCTTACTTCCTAGAAACTACAGCTATCTTCTTATACCAAACCTAAGAAGTGTATAAGGACATTTATGTTTTCTATATGAACAATAAATAGCAAAACTCATTGAAAACCCACTCTTTTCAGTGGAAGATCCTGGATTAACATCTTCAGCTTCAAGAGGCTGCACTGACATCACTGACATCTTTTGTTTTAGCCCTTCTGTTTCCTTATTGTAACATCTGCCAAGCACCATGCTCTTTCAGCCTAGTTGTTGAGCTTCACAATCCACTGAGAAATTCCTAAAATCCTAATTCTCTCCTTTTTTGTTTGCTCAAACTAGAGAAAAGCAGCATTTAAAAATAATGTAGTTCTTTGTACCTTCTTTTATTTCCTTCTTGTTTAACATAGCGTAGTTTACGAAAGGAACACTTTGGTTGCTTCAGTTTTGGTTGATTGATTTATTTATCATTTACAGGCTTCCTTTTAATGAGTACTTTTTAATTATTATCATTTATATCTGCAAGGAAAAAAAGTTTTCTTTATTCTGTTTTTATTTTTTAATGAAGGCTTTGATTTCTTCAGGCTTTTGGTGGCCCAGTTTCACCATAGCCAGCAAATCATTCACATTTACCAATTAAGACATTAACAAGGTTTAAAATAAGAGTTAAATCAGCCAATCAGCCATACTTAAGATGGATGTGTTTAGTAAACTCAGTTGTGTCTCTTACCTTCTTTCCCTATTCTGGCACAATATACCATAAACGTGGAATCTATTTTGGTTTCAATAAACATCAATGGCAAAAATCTGATCAACGAATCCTTGTTAGCTGAGAACAAAATTCCTGACATAAGACTGAGACAATATTTGAGACTTCTGATGATGTTATCATCCGATTATAAGAGATACCTCTTCCTGAACTGAGTTGTGAATGAGACCATATGCCAAAGTCAATAGTATGGATTTTATTAAACAGTAAATTTAATGTAGAGAGAGAGAAAGAAATAGGAGGGAAGGGAAGTGGGAGAGAGAGAGAGCTTAAGTAGAAAGATATCACCACCACAAGGTTCCTGTGGCATCCTGCCAGTCCTTCTTCACCCTGCATTGGAGCATGTCCAGAGAAAATCAACAAAGCTGGTGAAGGGTCTGGAGCACAAGTCTTATGAGGAGCAACTGAGGGAGCTGGGGCTTTTCAGCCAGAGAAGAGGCGGCTCAGGGGAGAAAAGATTGTAGCCAGGTGGGAGTCACTGTCTTCTCACAAGCAACAAGTGACAGAACAAGAGGACGTGGCCTCAAGTTAGCCCAGAGAAGGTTTAGACTGGACGTGGGGAAAAATGTCAATTGAAAAGGAAGGCATTGGAACAGGCTGTCCAGGGAAGGGGTAGAATCATCCCTGGAAGTGTTCAAAAGGCGTGCGGATGTGGCACTTGGGGACACGGTTTAGTGGTGAACATGGCAGTACTAGGCTCTCAGTTGCCTAGTACTCAATCTTACAGTCTTTTCCAGCCTTAAAGTCAGAGAATTAAGTCTTCCCCAACAAGTTAGTTTTAGAGATGCTATTAATGCTCTGCAATTCACTGAGTTGATGCAACAGGAGAGATACTTAACATTCAATTTAACTTTCTGTACTATGATTACTTTCTATTCTACAATTAGCAACAGCTCTCCATTGGGCAACATTAATTTACATCTTGGGGGGATAATAAAAAAAAAAAGAGAAAATGCATGCAAAGAAGAGCAAACAAACAATTCTACTAGTATATATGAGACCTACTCAAGGGGAAAAAGATTTTCATTGAGGGGATAGGGTAAGGGTTTTATCAGTGATCAGACTTGTCATTGATGCTGCAATTTGAGAGAACAAATATTTGAGGGCCAAAATTAGTAAAAAATTTCACATTGATAATACCCCTTTTAATTTTATGACATATTTTCACATATTTATTCTTTCCAGTAACCCAGATATTTACTAATAATACTTAGACTGATATTTCTGGTGATAACTCTACATAAAACTAAGTTTAAAAAATAAATCCTAGGTTTTTACCCTGTATTCTCGGTACTTAAATCAGTGAAATATGATAGTGTTTGCATGCACTCATGTCATAAAATACAGTGTGACTGCTAATATACTGGCATTTTAAATTCCCAGGAAATTGTTCCAAACAGGGCCATTTTTTATCAAATTGAAGGATTATCTCTCCCCAGGGATCAACTCAGATGAGACTAGTCCTTTATTTAACATTTTCATCTTAAAAAGCAGTATAAGAAACAGTGATAGCTCACACGTACAATGTGCCAACCAATCAAAATATTTTTATCCCCCTCCATGACAACAGTCATAAAGATAGTATTGCAGCAAAGCATCAAAATTCAAATGATATCTTCAGTCTGACAATATATTGAAAAACAATTCTGTTGCCTATAGCAACAAATAGCTTTATTGAGTCCTATGGTGCCTTGGGCAAAAATTAAAGAACGATAAATTACAAGTGAACTAACTGGTAAAAATGAAAATAAACTAAAAGCTAAATCTAAGATATGGTAGGTTCAACACTTACCTAAATCCTTATCTTTCCACCAAGAAAGTTCCAAAATGTCAGATAAGTATATGCATTTCAGGAGCAGCCCACAGTGTGCCTTAAAAAGCCGATCTATAAAATACAATAAATTATGAAATTTGCATAAAACAGGTCAGGAAATACTAAGCATATGGATCTGAGTTTTGCTGTATATACAGCAGAGGAAATTAGGGCCAAAGAAAAATGAGTCCAGGCACAGTTTTAAAAATATACGACTCTTACTGAGGTTAGCTTACTGACCACGATTAATGCTGCGTTCAATCACACACGGAAAAGAGAAACAATATTCAATTTCTAGAGTAAAGAACTTAGTACCCTCAAGTTTCATATACATTTCCTGAACATCAAGTCACAAGTTATTTATGATGGAGGCTCTTTCAATGCTTTCACAAGAGTTGAAAGAGTTTTTGTCCATTTTGACGGAAAGACAAATAGGAATTATATGAAACTAAAACATAATAACTAACATTAGTTTGTATTTGAGAACTGAAATCTTTACTCGTTAAACTAAATGGGTGCATTGTTAAGTGTAATTAGAGAACAGAGACTAAGAAGTAATACTGGCTGTAATGACTAGTCATCTTCGTCGTCGTCTTTGTCGTCTTTGTCATCTTCATTATCTTTGTCATCTTCGTCGTCTTCTTCTCCTTCTTCTCCTTCTTCTCCTTCTCCTTTTTCTTCTTCTCCTTTTTCTTTCGATGCTGCCGACCTTCCTCAGTCATAAATTTATTTTGTGATGTGACAGTTTCTCTAAGAATTATTAGCTAAAGTGATTAGAGCATTTCTAAGTCTTTCTTTTGTACACCTATGGAATTTGAGAGCCAGATGTTGATTGGGATAAGCTAGAACAATCTGGAAAGTGCTGAAGTACTGTGAGCTTTCAGATCAACAAATGGAGCATATTGTGAGATATTCAGGATGTGGCAGGTGCTCAGGAGTACTCTTATAAATAGTAATTTTGAAGATGGACATCTAAAGTCATCAAAGTTTCTCAGATCCTACAGGGGAGAAAATGAAAATGAAAATACAGTAACTTTTTATTTTAAAAAGACCACCACTAGCTGGAAAAAAACACAAACAACTTTGTTATTTCACACATTCTGGGCAATAATCAGAGCTTCACCTCCTCTTTGGAACACATTTAAGAATAAGTAGGAATTTTCTTGACTGATACAACATGACTGTCAGCACATGTTTTCAGAAAGACTTTCCAGACAATACCTATAAATTAACAGGAATGCAGACTTATCTGCAATTGTTTCCTCCTCCTCCAGTTGGAATTTCTGCCATTACCTCTAGATTCACTTGGATAAAATGACAGTAAAATACCAGGAACTTTTGAGTTTGAAGAGATACATCAATCAGTTAGAATAAGCATGCTTCAGTTAAGGAAGATGTCAGATCCTGATCTAGCAAACATTTAATAACTTTAGAAAACATGTTCTTAATTAATTAATTATCCATGCTATAGAAATTCAGTACTTCTAGGAAGCTTATAGTCATCTAGAAAGCAAGAATAATTAAATATGGGAGTTATCAAAGAAGTGTCCCTTCACAAGTAGATGTTTATCCTTATATTTTGGGAAAATAGGAAAGCTGAAAACTCTTCATTTCTTTTCTTCTGAGAGTTTGCATATTGCTTATTTTTTGTTGTATACTTTATGACTTTTAAATTGAGAACATGGACCCAAATTCCAATTCACAAGTTCAATCTCATTTCAAGCTTACAAAATTACAGCTGCTTTTTAAAAAGTTTTTTAATAAACAAAAGTAATTACAGATATAAAAGAGAAGATAACTGTGATTGAGTGGATGAACTATACATAGATCCTGTCAGGATGTCCTTTAACATTCTTTGCAGCCAGGTATCTCTACAACAGATGCCAAAATTGTAAAAGAAAGTCACTTGAGGCTTGAGCTGTCTGCACTTCAACAGCCCAATTAAGGACTTGAGATTCAACCAGGGGCATTAATGATTACATGTGACTGTGAATTGCTAGGAAACACCAGTTTGTAGGAAGAGGATAGCGTATCACAGCATCAGAGAAGGTTGAAGCTAAGCTTTTTTAATAATTATTTTTGTGATTTTACACTGAACCACTTAAACTACACTGCAACAGTACTGTGTTGCACGCAAAGTTAAAGAGCTTCACCCACTGAATCCGAGGGGCGTCCCAGGTGAGAACTTAGGGAGAGTCCTCACGCTTCCTCAATATAAGCCAGTGGCTATGTTGGTGATGTTGGAGGTTGTGTCTCGGGAGGAGGAGGAAGAAAAGGAAGGTATATGAGTCTTGGAACAACAATTGGGTAACTGCTTATCACAGTTCTATATATTCAGCCGTGCATAAGGGAGTCTAGTTGGAGAAGAGAAGGTGGCATTGTAGTGGATGAGTTACTGTAAGTATTTACAGTGGCAAAAAAGGAAATTCCATAGAAGAAAAATGATCTGTTTACGAGTTGTTGCAGAAGTAATTCTATGGAAGACAGCATATGTATTTGTCTTTTTATAGATATGCAGGATCTGATCCCATTGAATGTATGAAACACGTTAGTGCTAAAAAGTGTGGATGTGGACTGCAGATGTTTGACTCATAGCAAATACTTTCCTGACAAATAAAAGGCATTACAGGGAGATGGGAATTCTCTTTACTTTTCCTTGAAAAAACATGTTTGTAGGGACTTAAAATACAAAGAAACTGTAACAAAATTCTGACTTGGTGTTTAAAATCCAAGTAAGGTATCTGTGGAAAAAGCCAGACTATCTAGAACTCTGAAAGACTTCCACAGTCTCTGTAGAAGTTTATGAAATCAAGCTTGAAATAACTTTTAAAATAACATAGTATAAAATAAACTAACTTACATACAAGAGATCATAGTATTGTACTTTTAACTCAAATATGACTTGAATGTTTTTCCATCTTTACTTCAACATTTCACTTTTTAAATAACCCGTTCTTCAGATTGGAAGTTTCAATTTCTTTTCCTGTAGTCTGCAAAAGGAATTTTTGCTTAGAAATATTAGATAAACAAGATCCTGTATTATTCCATGTATAACTGGTACTACACAAAACCTCAAGTGTAAGAGGTTACAATACATATAAAATATCCTTTTAAAATGGGATGCCTCCTTCTTAATTTCTGGCCTTAGCTTTAACTGAACCAACCTTTTATGCTTTGACATCCTTTAAAAATACTTGTTAAAAATAACAAGTTCTGTCTCTCATTGGACTCAGGGGAATATCTCATGTTATCTAACTTCTTGTCTAGGATTCTATGACCTTACTGAAAGTTAACTTCATCCTCCTTTGTTTTTATTTCTTGTCAAAGGCTCCGTTAAACAGCTTATGTAAATTATTTATATATAATTTGCTTAGAGCTTTTTTCTTCATTTATCTGTTACACTTTATACTCAAATGAGAGCTCTCACTGTGAGCCTGTATGTTCAGTACTGGTCTACAATAACTTCTAGCCACATTTTTTTTTTTCTTGATCTCATCTGCTATCTGCATTATTTTTTGGGATCTGTGTTGTTATGAGGTATTTTGCAGTTTATGTTGGTCCTTATATGTCTGCTCTGAAGAGTCCATGTACACATTTAAAACTATTTGCTTTTCTCTGCAACAAAACCATTTTAAATATTACTAGTTTGACTTGGTTACTTGTCAAGCACTAGGAAATGTAGAAGGAAAAATATCTAATAAAATGTAGAAAGAAAAATATCTAATAGGCTGCATAAAGTCAGCTTTTCTAGGTTATGTGTTTTCTTTCAAATTTCCTTTGATTATCCATTTAAAAGTGCTTTTCTTTCTATAATTGTCCTTTTTACTTTGCCGACTAATTTTTTTGTGGCTTTGTTGTTTGCTTTATGTTTTTTTCAAATTCTGTTTACCATCATTAAACTAGGGAGCTCTTTCTTCCAGGAATTACAAGACTTATGTACCTTATTTCCTTTGTTTTCAAGGTCAAGTTAAAACTAAGATTATAAGACAAATGTCCAATATTAAGGTATGCTGTTTATTGAAGTTAGTGCCTATTTGTTTGTATAGTTTTTAACTATATTTATGCAAGTACTTGTTTTGTACAAAGCCAAATCAATTGTGCTTTTTCATTTGAGAAAGCTAACCCCCGCCCCATTCAACAGAGTTGAAAAGCTTAAAAGTTGTTTTGGGGTGATTCTATGACAATACTGTTGAGATTTTGGCATATGTTGGACCATGCATGGTATCTGCATATACCGTAATGCGTAAGTGCATTATGAAATACATGTCAGGAGTATAGATTTATATGCAAAATGTGTGCTAATTTATACATTGGTAGCAAAAATTGTATAGATCAACATTTTTCACATTTTACTCTGAAGAATTTCAACTCTTTTTGCAGCACTGGATTTGGATTTATCTGAATTATAATCTAAACTCAGAATCAGACAATAATGGGAAGAGGATTTTCTGTTGTTTTGCTCTTAATGCATTTTTATGTCATTCAGGTGTTTATTTCTTGTTAGTGAGATCTGTAGCCACAACCTTAAAAAAATGATGATTTTAAGACAAAGGGTGTATGAAAATCTGCTATGCCATTTTCTGTTTGTATCACAAAATCTGAATATCTGCATGTCAGAACAGAAAGAAAAGAACAAGAAAACAAGAGAAATATGCTATTTCTGTGTAAATAACCTCAACAGACTGCACTTTGATTTCCCAATTTGAATGATTAAAAGATATATTTTTCATTTCAGAAAAGCAATATTAAGTTTCTGTGTGTATTATGAATGAAAAGCTTTTAAATTATTTTTTTCTACTGCATTGAGTAAACATGAGGCTAGATTGGAGTTACAAGATTGAGAAACAGCATTTTTTATTAAAACCCTTTTTACTGTGTTACTAATTCAAAATGGCATGTGAATATGTTGAAAACCTACATATTTTTGCTTCTTGAAGCAAACTTGATATTCACTTTGTATCCAAATTAACCCCTGGGTAACAGAAGGCCTCAAGACAAACTTTGACAGCAAACTACTTTTTAACTACAGCTAATCATCTGATTGAAAATGTTCTATATTTAAAACAGCCTTGACTATCATTCTTCAAATAGTACCACTATAATTAGCATGTTTCACACACAGGCTCTTGCTCTCTCTCCAAGGTACTTACTCAGTTTTATTGTTCTCTGTAGCTCATACAATACACAGATCTAAAAGAATAAAGCAAGCCATGTGGGGATTAGCAGTGGGTTTAAGTGTTAATGCTTCATAACACTCCATATTCTCAGAAATTCACATTAAAATTCTGAGAGTGGCATAAGCAGTGTGCAGAATCTTTGAAGAAAGATACTGTTAAAGTAGGGGGCTGGGGAGGTTATCTAGAGGTCAAAAGTGCAACAAAGTAAGTATGTTCTGAGCAGAACTTTTGTAATATGACTGAAAAAAACCCATATAATGAATTCAGATCCAGTAACTAGAAGTACCCTAAGGCTGTCTGATAATTGTGTAAAGTATTTTTTATTATTTCTGCCGTGTTTCAGATTTTTTTCTTGTATTGATAGCAAGTATATTGTTGCTACTGATTATGGCCTACAACTTTTACTTTAAAGTGTAGGTTTATATTTGTGTAATGGCATAAGTAATATTTTCATTCATATTTTGATTTTCATGTGTGGAACTATTCACAGCAGAGTCACTACTATTTTCTGAAGTTGTAAGAATGCCTAAAATGGGGTTTTGCCCACATCTGGTTGTGTTTACCTCAATTACTTTAATCCTTCCTTCACAAAATCTGTTGTTAATTTTACCAATATCAACGTAAACAGAAAATCCCAGACTGAGATTTAAAATCTGTCATCTTTGCTTCATAAAGAGTCATGAAAAGGAAGATATCTTACAGTCCAAATTATTACTTGCTATGTTGTTCTCTGTTTCTGCTGCCAGAAGTTACCGACCTCTACGCTAGCTTTGGAGTTCTCATTTTCCTGAGAAGAGGTCACAGCTAACTTGGGTTTTTTTCACCCCATTAAAAAAATTACTTTCTCAAAAACTGTTTGACAGCAGTCAGCAAGATAATTCACAGACGGTAAAACCAAAAGCTGATATCCATTACAAGAATCAAAGAAAAACAAAATCATTAAAGACTTAGCTGTGTGATTCCTCCTCTATTTTTGTTCCAGTCCAGGCCTTTTGGTTGACTCTCTGATGTGCTAATCCTCAGTGCTGATTTTTTCAGGACTGAAGAGAGTCAAGACTACCTTTGCTCTTGGCTCTTCGAGGAACATTACCTCAATACGGTGCTGATAACATGCAGGCAAATATAAACCTGTTAGCAGATTTAGAAGTCTCAGATTTCTCACTTTTAGTAACACTTTAATCAGATCAAAGATCTAAACTCATCTTTCATTTTTATTTCACTGTCAGACTTATACTTTACTATCTCTGTAAAATTATATTGTGTCAGAAATGAAACCTTTTCTTTTCTATGGTCATCCTAAAGCAGACTGTCTCTTCTGTATCACCTGCAGTATGATCAACAGATTGTTAAGAAACGTTATTCCTTTGCTGAAACATAGGAAGTAATCTTCCTTAGCTGTATGTGAAAGTCACTAAGCACACCTATTGTAAAGTAAAACAGAGCAAACAGCACAAACGTAATCAGGTAACATTGCTCTGCTCTGGCAGCTTGTTAAAAGAAAACTGTTTTTTCACTACATCAAATCATTTGGCCTCATTCAAGTCATCAGTAAAATTCCCACTTGGTGGACAAAAATAAAGGTGACATCAATAAGTACAACAGGTAATTGTTATTCTGCAATAGTTATATATAAAATATACATAAATATAAGTATTAATGGATACTGTAATTGATCAAAAAAAGATGGCATGATTTTGTAGAAGTCCTGGAGTAGTACATACACCAGAACTCATATTAATTAACTGAAGGAGGGATTATTGAAAGATGAAGGTGTACAGTTTTTACTGGTTTGATAGAATGGTGGCTGAGATTCAAAACTGTATCCAAAGTTCTGTGCTCCATTATAAGGAGTGCTCTGGACTGTATTTATAGGTGTTTTGGCATTTTCCCTCAGCAGTGTCTGATTTAACTATGAATGCAAGTGTTTATAATTTAAAAATCTGAAAATCACCTATATTTATGATTGTATAACACTGATATTTCCCATGCTTTGTGTTATTCTACACTGTCTTGTCAACTGGTGTGACCTTCTTTTTGACAGTTTGTGATCTAACTATGCATGCAGGTGATCATCATTTAAAATATATCAGTCACTGTAATTTTAACTCTAGTATTAACCCACTTTTTGAAGCAATTCTTATAATTAGTACTTTCCAGTCTGTTTTAATAAGGAACACAATTTAAAGAAAGAAAAGTATTCATTAAACGGAGCATTGAGTTTTTTTCATGGAGGAAGAACAAAGAAATTATATATTGGTTTTCTTGTTTAAAAAAAGTATTTAAATATATATAAATATGTATCATTCTCTTTGAAGAAGCTCTCAATATTAAAAACCAAAGTGGAAAGGCAGGTCTTTACAAAAAATAGAATTTTAAATTTTGGAACATTGTACAAGGAGCTTTTTCCAATACACTTACAACATAAAATCACAGAATCATAGAGTGGTTTGGGTTGGAAAGGACCTTGAAGATCATCTCTCTCCAACCACCTTACCACAAGCAGGGGCACCTTCCACTACACCCAGTTGCTCAAAGCCCCATCCAACCTGGCCTTGAACACTGCCAGGGATGGGGCATTCATAACTTCTCTGGGCAACCTCTTCCAGTTTCTCACCACTCTGAGTGAATAATTTCTCTAAACTAAATTTCTCCTCTTTCAGTTTGAACCCATTACTCCTTGACCTATCACTACAGTTCCTGATGAGGAGTTGCTCTCCAGCTTCCCTGTAGGCTCCTTTCAGATACTGGGATGTCGTTATGAGGTCTCCACTGCTCTTCTCCAGGTTGAACACACCCAACTTTCTCAGCTTGCCTTCATAGGGGAGGTGCTCTCTTCCCTTCTCAACTTCGTGGTTCCCCTCTGGACTCACTCCAACATTTATATGTCCTTTTTATATTGGAGCACCAGAACTGTACACAGTATTCCAGGTGAGGTCTCATGAGAGCTGAATACAGGGGGAATCACAGGGATACTCTCCTATTTAACTTCTTATGGAAGGAAAAAGAGTTCCAGATTTTACCTAAACAGATCAGACTATTTTCATTTACAGCCTTCTATAAACCCTTTTTCCACTATCTAAAAGATCTGTAATAAAAAGTAGACCACCCTGTAACTTTACTTAGATTTTGCATGCCTAAAATTTATTTGACGCTTGATTTTCCTGCTTATTTAGCCTTTTAAAGGTAAAAGGTCTTTGGGACAGTATCCAAGACTTGTTCATCCATTTTAACCTAGCCCGTTTTACTAAATATTGGAGACTAATATCCACTAACACTAGCATGCTTATTCCAGAACTGCTTTTAACAAATGAAAACATACAAGCCTTAAAAAAACCTGGTTGGAAATCTCATTAACAATTTGTTTGACAAAACAGGTTCCATTTTCATATACAAAGTCTCCCTTCTTTCTAGTGACTCTATTGGCAAAAAGCTGCACGTGCACACGAGGAGCAGATGGAAAACATGCTAGCACTGCAGTACTCCTAATACTGTAATTTCATTATGTGACTCTGCACCTATTTTTTCACATTGTTTTTGTCAGACTTCCTCTTTCAGAAAAAAAAAAAAAAAAGAGTTATATGAATGACTTAGCTCATTTAATCAGCAGCTTTGTGAAGAACAGATTTGCAAATTAGTTTGAATTGAGGTAGCAAGGCAGGCAGGTGCTTCCATGTTGGGAGCTATTGAACTTCCCTGAACCCAGTCAGTTCATTCCTGGAATGCATCCATGCTTTAATAGATATTAAAGCTGAACAGGATCTATATAAGTTATCTGTCCCTCTCCTTGCCAATATGAGTAGCTATCTGTACAATAAATATAACTGACCAAGCCTAGATTTTAAAAACCCAGGTCACGAATGTTTCGCTTCCTATTGAGAGAGTATTCTTCAGTTCAGTTATTCCTTGGAGCTTGTGTTAGATTTTATATAGAACCCAAATGTTTTCTTCTCTTACTTTAATGGTACTATATCTGATTATTGCACCTTTCCTCTAGATTTGAAAAAGCATGAAATGCTAAACTCAATGGCAAGAGTCTCCTTGATATAAAAATGACCAAGAATTCACCGTCAGTTTAGTCTGCTAAGTGACTACTTCCTCTTACTGCATCAAGTCAAACATTCAGAGAAAAGAGTTTTCCTGATTGCTGGAACAGTAAATAAAAATTCCACCAAAAAAATATTCTCGTGTTGGGGATAGGTCTCTCTTGTCCTACCCAACAGGTTCTCATGCAAACATCCCAAACTGACCCATGACTGATGATGGATTCTACTTAATAGATAAAGATTAACGGACCGCACATCAAATAATGCCATTTGGGATATGACAGCCACTCTACAGCCTAACTAAAGGGTCAATACTAAAATAATATGATAGCTTCTTATTTGCATTAGATATATTTCATGAAAAAAAAAGTG
Organism: Callaeas wilsoni; assembly: GCA_013398955.1. Lineage (NCBI taxonomy): Eukaryota > Metazoa > Chordata > Aves > Passeriformes > Callaeidae > Callaeas > Callaeas wilsoni. The sequence continues at coordinate 159,278 of VWPU01003968.1, forward strand.
TGTTTTTCTTTCAATCAATGATAATGGACCTAGAGTGGTATAAGAACAAAGCTAATTCTATTAAATTGTACTAAAATTTACAAAATAACTAAATTTGAGTAGTGTATGTATAAAATATACTACAGTTTTTCACAGCATTATACCTTCTCTTCACACTGATTTTGTCCTTATTTTTTTACAAGTTTCTCTCATGTAGCAAGAATCTTTGAATTTTTTTTTTTATTTCTACAAAGTTTATGAATTTTTTTTTGTTTATTTATTTTTTCATTTCCTTTCTTTCAGAGTAGTAAAGCCACTATTACTTCACGGAGCCTGATGAAGTATTTTTCTAACAGGACATTTCAGTTTTGTGCAGGGAATATCTTTTTGTCTCTATGATAACACTAGTATGTCAGTTAGCTTTAATATCCCTAAAAAGGCAGGTAAATTCACTAATAAATTGTTTGCAACAGGTTCTAAGCCATGTATTTTTCAATAGAAATGGTTGTGTTCCTCCAAGAATTCTTAAAACAGCATTTTTCCTACATCATGTAAATTCTAGTAACAACTCTTTCTGATTATTAAAAACATTTTTTTTCACATAATGCACTCTTTAGGGAGAGGGAGAAAAAGCATTAGTTGACTTTAGGAAGTTTTATTTTCAGATATCCAAAATAATAATTATTTGTTCCTGTAGTGCATATTAGTTCCAAGGAGAAGAGTCTAGGGGCTTTTATGTTTTTATTTTTTTTTTTTTTCAGGGAGCGAGGCAGGTGTGATAGTGTTGGTTTGTATGGGTTTTTTCCTGGATTTCATTTTTAGGTTGTACAAGTAGAAGCATGTGGACAAATCAGGAGACAAATTAATCCTTGAAAAAAAAAAAAAAATTGTACATATGTTATTGTTCAATTTATCTATATAAAATATAGATAAAAATATGTTATTACACACATACACACATATGAACACATGTGTGCGTAGATATTGTTTTTTATATATGTATGTATATATGTATATTTTGAATTTTTCTGCTCAGGTTAAATAAAGTGGTATTATCTGAATATCCAGACAGCTAGTATGTAGCCATTTACAAAAATGCTGTCATAGCTGTTAGAAAAAGAAAACACCTTTGAAAACTGTCCCTGAAGGGATTCAACTGTGAAGATTTGTGTCATAAGGACATTCAAAGGAAGCTGAAGTAGCTTATAAAAATCATTAGGTATCCACCCATTCAACCACAAGTAAAAGTTTATAGTCAGTATTAGTTTTATAATAAGGTGAAGAATTCAATTATATTTGAAAATTCCTGTTAACATGTAGGCGAATAGACAAAAGAAACTCAGCACATCACTTTTATGGACAGATATTAACCTTCACAGATCACTGAGTATATCCAGACTCTATAATTGTGTTTGCTAAAAACAAAGACTCCTAAGCTTCTTTCAGATGACTCAGCAGAAATGTATTTTTTTTAATGATGCTATATTGATCTCAACTGTATATCCTTCAAGAAAATCTATGTGTCAGGAAACTTTGACCTGAATTTTCAATGACAGCAGAAAAATTATATTCTTTTCTCTTCCTGGATTTAGAAGGAGATTTAGTAGTCTGTCTAGTGTTTACAAGAAAAAATAATAAAGCCAGTGATAAAGCATAATTTCAAATGTTGCTGCAATGACTGAAAAATGCATTCCAAACTCCTGGAGACCACCTTTAAAATTTCATTAAATGTATGAGATAGTGATGTATTTTCTAAACACATATATTTTACACAGTAATAGAAAAAATAAAAGAAAGAGAAATCCAAGCTAGGAATTTTGTTCTGGTTTTCTTTTGGTTTTAGTTGTTGTGGCGGGGCATGAGGTGGGGGGGGGGGGGGAAGGAGTTGATGTTTCATGTGTGGTGGTTTTTAATTTCTTTTTACTAGAAAATATTTATCTACATTTTCCAGAAACTGGTTCGCAGAACACATTCAAGCTTGGTGTTTGTCTCCATCTTGCCTTAATCCTCAACATCAGACCCTGTATCCATTAACTCACAGAAATTTTTCTCCTTGGATTCAGCATTTATGGCAAAGAGAAGTCACACAAACCAAGTGCCCTGCTATTCTTGTTTCCAAAGATGCGTCTGGTGTATAAAGCCTGCCTGTCAAACACCAACTATAGAACTCATACTAAAACACAGCAGTCACTGCCGCATTTAGGTTCTCTCATCCTGCATTTTACAGATATCTACTCAGGAAGTAGCATCCTGTTCTCTCAGAACCTCAAGGCTTTAAAAGTACAGCTAACATGCCCTCACTGCTGCCAATTAGACTAAGTGGAAACCACTGTCCTTACTGAATTTCTACCAAGAATTCAAGGTTAATAGAATCATAGAATCATTTATGTTGGAAAAGACCTTCAAGATCATCATAAACATGGCATTGCCAAGTCCACCACTAAACCAGACCTAAGTGTCACAGCTACTTGTCTTTTAAATACTTCCAAGGACAGTGACTCAATCACTTCCCTGGACAACCCTTCGTATCCTTAACAACTCTCTCAGGGAAGAAATTTTTCCCAATGTCCAATCTAAACCTCCCCTGGCACTACTTGAGACTATATTCTCTTGACCTATCACTTGTTACGTGGAAAAGAGACTGAGCTCTTTCATTTAAAGAAATGAAAATAAAACTAAAAAAACCCAAGTCTTATAACATATAAAATCTCACATGTTCATGCATGGAATCCTATCCCAAAAAAATGCATTAAATCATTACTATTTTCATAAAATCGAAACTGATTTTATGGGAGGTAATTGAGGTGTCAAAAAAGTCATCTTTAACTTACTCTAAGATATTGACTACAGAAAAAGAGGAGTATTTTTTTATGTACGCACCCATATTATGTGATTTTTATAGTAGTTTTTCCCTTGTTTAAGGTAAAGATATGATTGGCACTGAGAGATATGATGTGTGGAGGTCAGAGAGGTCTGACTAGACTGACCATAACTATTCTTCCAGGTTACTGCTGGTAGCCAGAATTGGAAGAATCACTTCAAGTGTTTCTCCTTAATCCTGTCTCTCTCCGCCATATGTTTTTTGTTGTATCCTGCTACCTAGCATCTGGTCACTGCTTCAACAGAAGTCCATACTCAAGATTTGGATAAATTAGCAACGCAAAGAAACTGAATAAATAGCTTCTGTCCTGTACCCAAAATTCCAGGCAGCAATCCAAAAACATTCAATGGAGAACGTCACTAGAGATTTCCAAGGTAGACTATCTTTTTATTTGGGAAGAAAAACAGTAACATCGCTCTTTATTCTAGCTCATGGAAAAAGTTTGCTTGCAATCCAAAAATGTTCATATAAAGAAATTTTAAATTAAATAAAAAACTTACACTGTACATGAGTTGCTTTTTCAGACCAGCTAAAATTCACAGTATTTTTGAAACATCTTTTTCATTATAAAAGGAAAGCTGAAAAATAAAACCTTAATCAAATTTTTTTAAAAATACATCTTACTCTATACATTATAGTGAGTGTTATGGAAACTTCCTTCTCTGACCATTGAGGAGCCACTCTGGCAGCCACACTCCCACCACCAGAGGTTTCACTGCTGGGACGGAAGCCCCTTCACAGCTGCTGGCTCCAGTGACCAGACAGGTGCCACTCTTGACTCCCTGCAACACTCCACACTCACAGTCAGACCATGTTTTATTATTTGTTCAACCCCAGGTTTTCCTAAGGCACAGTAACAGAAGCAGCTGGAGCTAGTGCCTCCCAGGAGGGATCCCTGCTAAAGGAACCTCTGGGTTTTTATACCCTCACAGTCCAAGCGCACAAAAGTCTTGGCTCTTCCTCCTGAATCCTCGGTTCCTGCCACATCTCTCAGTGTCCGGTCACCTGGCAGAGCCACAGGTCCCCATGTCCTTTGCTGTGCAAAGGGTCAGCTGTTGAAGGCCTCTTCCTTTGGACCCCACCACCCAGAGCTCCGTGTGCGGCTCCCAGTGCAGCCGCTCGCCGAGCTGCCAGCACTGGCTGTATTCCTTAACACTGAGCACGTTTGCATTTAGATTTTAACAGCAAAAATGGCTTTCATTTACCTGGCCCAGCCTGAGGGAGACGTCCCAGGCCCTCCCTTCAGACTGCAACTTGCTGGGCTCTATCTATCCTCTGAAGATTTGTTTGGGTGGAAGCCTCTGCCCTGGCATGGACAGCTGCACCAAAACCTCTTGGAAAATGTGCCCTGTGCTGCATAACTACCATGCCTTTGCTGTTGTTGCTAATGGATGAGCTAGATATTTTCATGAAATTATAAAATATCTTAGTTTACCTACATTAGTGATTTTTTTTGTGGAAAAACATAGCACATTTTTTTTCTTGTATTTTTAAAACTTTTTTTGAGAGCTTCCCTAGTGAATTAAAATAAAAATATTTGCAGAAGTTTTAAATTTCATGGAGATTTATGCTGGAGAGAACTTCTCCATCAAACCAATGCTTATTTAAGCTTTTCACAAAAAATATCTGTGGAATTTCTATTATTTTGAACTATATCTCATAACTCTTAAGCCAAGATTTAAACTGTACCCTGGCTGTACAATTATTTGAAAAAAAATCATATTTAAGTTCTGATTATTTTATTCTAACATTTTTGTGATGCTTAAAGACCAGAAAAGCTTTGTGATTCTTTGTGAAATTAAGAAATTATCAAATCAGTGTTCCTGTCTGATACAAAGGAGGAGTTATACAAAATGAAATGCATTTAATCTTATTCTATAAATTTTAAACATGGCCCAATCATTCACTAAGCTTCTTTAATAAAGGCCACAGGTGCATTTTACTCTCTGAGCAAGCAGCTATAGACTTAAAAAAAAAGTAGCACCCAAGGTAAATTTGCTCAAATAGAGTAAGAAAAATAAGTTGAAAAGGGGAAAAAGAAGGAAGGTGAAGAAGAGTACATCATTTAGGATTATGTGTATTTCAGGCATATACTTCATAGAAGATATTGTGGAAAAGGCTAGAATAAAAGTGCACAAATTGCCACTGAAATTTTATTCATATTTTATTAGACCAATGGACAAATAGTGTTATAGGTTTAAAAATACATTAAATCAAAGAAGTTAATTGCATTATTAGTACTTTACAATGTTTGCAGATTTTTAACTATTATCAGACAGGAAGCATGTGCTTTTGGAGCTATATTTTCACTGAACATGGTGACAGACCACCAACTGTCCCAAAAATATCAGGGAGACCATAAGGACAAAGAAAAAAAGATGTGAACTTTAAATCACTCTTCAAAAAACAGTCTAAACAAAGGCAAAAGAAGGAGATAATCTAGTCATTAATTCCAATACAAAAAACAGCTTTCAAAAAAAATTATCCAAAAAGAAAAGAGTTTGAAGAGAAATTCATTAAAGTGTATGTATAACTTCAGATTGAACCCTTTATAAAGTTTTTGCTAGGTGATCCCATAAATATACACAGATGAGTAAGTGCACATAGAAGGATAACTGGGTCTAGGGAATGGAATGCCTCCTGTAGAATAGGCAAAAAGCCCCCCGTGCTTCTTCAGTCTGAAAAAAAAACACAAAGAGAAAACTGAAATACCAGTTAGATAAATCCTGCAGAAAAAAGCATTTCTCTTACCAGCAAGACCCAGTGAAACTATCAAGCATGTTAAACTTGAGAAAACTTTTCTTCATGGGTGCTTAATAGAACATGTTATGGCATGGTGTGCAAGACTGAACTCTGTACAGAGGAATGATTCGTTAAAGCCTATGAAGCGTAACTAAATGCTGCCTCCCTCAGAAAGGCATTTGTTCTTGCACTCTCTTTCTTCATATTTACTACAGTAAATGTAAAAGATATTACCAAAGAGGATATCAATTGGTTTAACCCTTTTGAGAGTATTTGATTGTTTATGCAACACTATTTGCATGTCAACATTCAGAAGTCCACCAGAATGCAAATTAGTTAGTTAAAAGCCACACAAACTTGCAAATTTAATTTAGCTGCATATTTAAAAAAAAACAAAAAAAAACAAACTATCAATATAAAACTAATAAAATGGTGCTATGGCAGGAGTGCAGACAAAAATAACACATAACTCAAATAGTAAAGCTTAAGAACCTAGAAATTCAGAAAGAACATATGTATTTCAGAGGAATCATCCTCATTTGTGGACATGTACTTTTCCAGGATCAGTCTATTTAATTTTATGGCTGTTCTTCCACTGAGGAATTTAATACTTTACTTAAATGCAATATATTTACCAGAAACAATAGCAAAATTGCCATTTGCACTAATAAAGTCCCATTATTACATTCACTATGTATAGATATTTCTATTGACCAGCTTTTAATTTTCTTCATAGTGTCCAGCGTAACCCAAAATGTTAACGTGTTCCTCAACTGTCTGTGCCCAAGATTGTTATTGTCTCTTTAAGGACCGTTGGCACAGCTGAAAGTGGAACTGTTGGGCAGGGAGGTGCTAGTCCCTTTTAGAAAGTCCATCAAATTACTTATTCTAGTGCAAATCTGAACATTAAAATTACAAAAAAAGCAAATAATTATGTTTTCCTGACTGAAAATAGCCTTTTCTATTTAAGATTAATTTGAATACCTGTATGTTATGTTAACCATAAGATTTTGTGTGTCCTGTATTATAAGTGATGTTCACATAATTTTATTGAGTCTTTCTACAGTCTGAAGGGCAAGAACTCTATTACAAAATATGTCCAGAAATGTGTTATGAAAGTGCAAGATAATTACTGAAATAGTAATTATTCAAAGAAACACTAATCTGGAAGATTTAAAATCAAAATGACCTTAGTAAGAGGCCAAATGTTTGCTCATATTGGTAAGTCACAAGTATGTATTTCTGAATAACCCTTCATAGTGGTAGGATATTTTTTCCCTCTTTAAGCACTCTTTCTTAAATCAAAGTGAATAAAATTAAAAGAAAATCCCTCAAAAGAATGAGGCTATTATCAGTCATTGAGCTCATCGGAGTTCACTGGGGACAATAAATAATGCTATCTAATTAATTAGGTTGACAGCAAACTGTGTGACATATTTCGTATGGCTGGCTGGTTTAACATTCTAAACCCTCTTGTTTATTAGAGCTTGCATGTTTCAAATAGAAAAGGATGTTAGACATCCCATCTGCTGTGTAACAGAGCTTCAGAAAAAAAATACACTGAAGTCTTGATAAGTTCACATCACAATAACAAGACAAATGCAGGATCTTATCTGATATGCAATGACACAATTCCAATTGTTTCTAATATTCTATTATTTTAATCAGGCTACATGGAAGTAAACATCCTACTGTCAACATGATTCCTTGATCAAAGTCTGACGTCAGGTTAGTCAATAAAATGTCTCAGTTTGAAATACCTCTTATCTCTGAGTGAGCACCAGTAAAATTTTGAAATGCAATGCACATCCTGAGATGGCACATCTTGTTTACAAAGTGGTGGTTGGCAAATAGTGATATAATACTGACTGACTACTATGCAGAGCTGTGACTCTAATTATGTGCATATTCTGAAATAAATTTGTTAGAAAGCAATTTACTTTAAAATGCATGATTCTATTTCATGCCTGAATACACTTACGTGAAAGTACTGTACTTCTAGTATACTTCAAATAGATTTAGCAAACATAGGAAGGGGCAGAAGCCCAAGTATGCTATAATCAAACTCTTTTTTATTTTTTCATTTTTCTTTTCAATAAAATATTTTATATGTAACACTTTGCTAGCATAAATATCCATATCACACATGGCTACATAAAACTGTATGCAATTATAAGTTCTTGAGTCCTGATGGAATCAAATGCAGAAATTAGGTAGCAGGACTACTTAAAATTAAAGCACATAACTGAGAGCATTGTCCAGATGCTCCCGAACTCTGACAGGCTGGATAATATGGCTGCTTCACTGGGGGACATATTCCAGTGACTGACTACCCTCTCAGAGAAGAAGCTTTTCCTAATGGCCACTGTGAACTTTCCCCAATGCAGCCGGATTCCATTTGCTTGTGTCCTGTTGTTGGCTGGCACAGGGAGATCAATGCCTACCTCCTGCCGATGCCTTTAAAGAAGTTATAGATTGCAATGAAGTCATCCCTCAGCCTTCTCATCTCTAAGCTGAGCAAGTCAAGTGACCTCAGCCACTCCTTGTAAATCTTGCCCTTGAGACCTTTTACCATCTCAGTCATCCTCCTCTGGACACACTTCAATAGCTTTTAATAAGCCCTTCTTATAGTGAAGTACTTAAAACTGCAAACAGAACTTGACTTGGGCAGCACCACTGCAGTGTAGAGTGGAACAATCACCTCCCTTGACCAGCTGGCCCTTTTTGCCTTCCTTTTTCCTATTCAAAATTCTTCTTTCTGAATTAAGGTTAGTTTGTTAGTTTCTTGCCAAATCTTGTTGATTTACTATTCAAAAAATAAGGAAAAATTCTCGAACTAGAAATGTTTCCCGTGACATGTTCTCATATCTACAGTCTAGGTGAGTTCTAGACATATTATGAATTAAGTTTATGTGCCAAATGCTTTTGCAGGATGGCTGTAACAGATCTCTCAGATAAATGGTCTTTAAACTTTACATAGAGTGTTTTTCAGCAGGTGTTCACGTCAGGTTGCTGTCTATTGCTCTTTAATTTTTTTTTCACGTTACAATATAAATGAGAACTGATTTATTCTTAGTAAGACCTTTTAGTCAGGAACACTTCAAATGAGTATAGCAAATTTGCATGAAAGTTTATGTTTTATTGTTGATGCTGCGTAAGAATGATTGTTAACCTGAAAGAGACACGGGCAATATTAAATATGGAAAGAACAAAGTTAATATTAGACTGTGTTAAAGAGATAAATTTTGTATCAGAGGAATGACAAGGCAGTATACTCTGTAATTATCATCTTAATAAAAACTAGAAGTCCATTCTATGTTTTATGGATCACACCGAAAATATAAGACTGTATTCTAAATACATATTGAAGTCTGTTATTAATGACATAGTTAAGAAATCTTTAAGATCCAAAGATCCTAGCAAAATCATAATATAGACTGGGACTCCAGCTGATCATGCAAAACTCACAATAAACCATAAGGCAAGACAGGTTTAATTTTCATTATGGGTGAACAAGAAAAATTCTACCCAAACTTAATGAAGAAACAAAGAAACTCTCCCTGCCCAAGAAAATAAAATCCAACACTAAAAAAGAATCTTAAATAACAATGACTAAAACATTTTATTTAATATTCTGTTCTTTCATCTTTGTAAAAAAGAATTAGAAATTAATAAAAATAAAAACTGAAACTATCTCTGGAGCTGATGGAGTTTATTCTCTTACCAAATGGCAAGATCAAATTTTCTTTGAGATCAAAGACAAACAAACAAAAAAAACCACCCCAACCTATTACAAATAAATTAGATATCCAAAAATTAGATATGAAAGGGGCTGTACACATAAAACTTGATAGGAAAAGTAGTATCAGAGAGAGTAAAGAAAAAAGAAATTTTAAGGGATATAAGGTGCTTCTTTTTCTTTAAAATACAGTCTCCAACTTTCCCAGGATGAGTTTTTCATTTATTTCTTGTATTCAGTTGAATTTTATGTTTTTCAGTAAATCATACACAACTGTTTCATGGGAAACTGGCAGAAACCATCATGCTAACAGGATGAAGCAAGAATGCCATGCGTGATATCAAAGGAATAATTCTCGATGACAGCTGTGAATTTTATTCTGTGATTATTGGCTTGCATCTTGAAATGTACCAGTGTTTGCCCAGGATTGGATATTATCTACCATTACAAATCTGAAGGAAAAATTAACCAAACAAAATACACATCATTTTTAAAGTACTCAGAAAAACTGAATTAAATGTCATTATGGAACATGAAACAATTGTCATTGGTCAGGGAGAAGAAACAAAAATAAAAAATGCTGACACTCATTCAAATCCCCTTTCCGGAAAGGAAAAAAAATCTTGAAATCAGATAACAAAGTGTAACAAACACTCTGGAAAGGAGATATGATCCAATAAAATGCAATTGAAAAAAACCAGAAAATTTGGAAATGGAATGTCTACAACCAAACGGACTGAGATGAAATGAGGTGCAGTGAAAAGGACCTAAACTTGCCAAAGTTATTCCCATTGAAATCCCAAAATCTGAGAAGAAAGGTAAAAAAAGAGACAGGAGAAGAAATTGAAGAAATTAAATGCTAAAATAAAAAGAGAAAATTCCAAAACAAAGCAAAAACAATAAAATCAAATGGGATGGCCTGAAGTGCAGGGAAATGGACTGAAGCTTGCCAAAAGGATCCTCATTGAAATAGCAAGATTTCATTCCCTTTCTTGAAACAAAATTCTTCCTTTCAGGAAAGGGAATGAAATCTTGAAATCAGAGAACAAAGTGTAACAAACACTATGGAAAGGAGATATGATCCAATAAAATGCAATTGAAAAAACCCAGAAAATTTGGAAATAGACTGACTACAACCAAACAGACTGAGATGAAATGAGGTGCAGTGAAAAGACTGACGCTTGCCAAAATTATTCCCATTGAAATCCCAAAATCAGGAAAAAATGTAAGCAAAGAGACAGGAGAAGAAACTGAAGAAATGAAATGCTAAAAATAAAGAGAAAATTCTGAAGCAAAGTGAAAACAATAAAATGGCTTGAGATGAAGTACATGGAAATGGAACAAAAGCTTACCCAATTTATTCTCATTTAAATCTTGAAATCAGAGAAGAAAGTAGTACAAACATTCTGTGAAGGAGATATGATCAAATAAAATGCATTTGGAAAAAAATAGAAAATTTGGAAATGGAGTGACTACAACCAAATGGACAGAGATGAAATGAGGTGCAGTGAAAAGTTCCAAAACTGACCAAAATTATTTGCATTGAAATCCTGAAATTGGGAAGAAAGGTAAACAAAGAGACAGGAGAAGAAGCTGAAGAAATTAAATGCTAAAAAAAAAGAGAATATTCTGAAATTAAGTGAAAACAATAAAAGGGAATGGAATGACCTGAAGTGCAGTGACATGAACTGAAGCTTGCCCAATTGATCCTCGTTGAAATCGCAAGATTTCATTTCCTTTCATGAACAAAATGAAATCTTGCGATTTCAATGAGGATCAGTTCAGCAAGGTTTGGTCCTTTTCCATGCACTTCATGTAATCCCAAGAATTTTTTTTTTGTTTTCACTTTTTCTTCAGAATTTTCTCTTTTTATTTTGGGCATTTCATTTCATCAGTTTCTTCTCCTGTTTCCTGTTTCACTCTTTCCCTGATTTCAGAATTCCAAGGAGTATCATTTTGGTGAGGTTTCTGCATTTCGCTTTACAAAAACAACAACTCTGCGCTGCCAAAGATTCGTCTCTCCACACACCTTTCTTCTTAGCACCACTCATGCGATGGGCTCCTCAGAAAAAGGCTGCTTTTAAACTGCTCTGCTTAGTGTTAGGCATATGGTTTGGGTTAGGCTTGAAAAAACCACAGTGCCTAGAGTTTCAGGGGCACTGCAGCTACAGAAGGCATGCCAAGGGGAGCACGGAACTCCCCCAACATTGCTCCCTCGACATATTTCTCCTTTGCACTGCCCATGTGCTTGGCACCTCAGCAAATGCTGCTTTTATTGCTCCGCTTGGGGTTAGGCTGACGCTAAATCTCAGGCTTTAGAAAACCACAAAGCCTAGACCTCCACAGGTATTGAAACCACAAAAGCCATGCAAAAGGCTAGCAAATCATGTCATCTCATTACATTTGATTATAATCACTTAATTTCTGAATTTTCTTTTATTTCTTTTCATTGAATTTAATTTCATTAGAAGCCCATCCCAGTTAGTTTCATTTTGTTTTCTGATTTCAAGATTTCATTTCCTTTCATAACTGAAAATTTTGTGCACACATACGAAAAAATCTTTTTATGTAGAACTGGTTCAGATTAACTAAGTTTAGCAACAGTAAGAAGGCTCTCCCTCTTAGTCCTAACAACATAAATGGAATCTACTCTCTGACTTGGGAATTCTGTTTGTTGCAAAGGCAAATAAAAGTACAGATAAAAGACTGATTAACCAGATCCTCTCTGAAATATTACTGAGTTTGAGAGCTGACAGAATCAAAGTCAGGGTTATAAAGGATGTTAGAGCAGTAAACAACATCCAGATCCTATTTCAGATGGTGAGATAGAATAGAGGATAGCAGAGAGTCTTACCTCACAAGTTTCTATGTGCAAGAATTACAGCAAGAACATGAGTTTCTTTGGAGATTAAAGAACTATGACAGACAGTCTACCATACTGGAAACTTGTTTATTAGACTACAACCTCATTAATGCTGACAAACATGAAAGGATGTCTATAAGAAAATTAAAATTTTCCTGGACCAGGTGGAGGTTAAAACCATAAAGCATTTAAAGCTGGTAGAAATTTTGATCTAACAAATTTAGAAAGACAAAATAAAATTAATTCATTCTTTGCAGAAACTGTACCTATACTGATATATAGATAAAGATGTCACATTAAGAGTGCCTATGCACTCCTATATGACTTCATAAGTTTATGGCAAAAACTGTAACCCTAAGATAAGAGTTTTGATTGATTGGAAGAGTACATTTCAGGCCTCTGAGAAGACATCTTTACAAATAGCATTGAATGTATTTGGCTGCTCCATCCTTGGAGTGTGTGAAGCCCAGGTGGACAGGACTTTGTGCAACCTGGTCTAGTGGAAGGTGCACCTGGCCATCGCGGGGGGTTGGAATGGATGGTCTTCAATGTTCCTTACAATCCAAACCATTCTGTGATTCTGTATATGAAAGATAAAGAACTCTTCTCCTACTTTACCTAGAAATCCTATTTATTTACCAACTTTAGCTGTTTCTGCTGCCTTCTTAACAAAAAAATGACTTAAGAAACAAACAGGGGAAAAAACCAAAACCAAACTATGCAACTCCCCCCCCAAACATTGTCATTGATTTACTCATTCTGTCATAACAAAGACACACTACATAAGCAAAAGAGTACTTGGCTAATGCTTAACTTAGGTAAGGTGACATACCTAAACTTTTTAACTGTACTTTACATTGAATCACATTGACTTGTATTCACTGCCAATTAATTACATATACAGGAACAAGTAAAAGCAGTTCCACTTTTACCAGTTATTTGGCTTCAGATTCAGTCAATCTGGTGTCTACATATGATATTCAAGCTCCTATCATTATCAGCTAGTCAATACTCCAGTGGGGTCTAAGGAGTTGATTCTCTAAACAGACCCTAATATCTGATCAACTGAGTTGCTCTGTAGTGATTGCATTATCAAAAGGCACAGTGCTGTGCCTCAAACACAAACATCTAGTATCATCTGAGATGTTTTCCAATATCGCATAACTACTTGTTAGTCCAAAAGGGTAAGAGTCTCCTATAGATTTTTTATTAGATAAGACATTCCCACATGGATGCCTGAAATACTTTAAGGCATCTCAAATATTGTATCTATGAACTGAATCAACTGCATGGCCTCTCCTGAGACAAATCAGTCATGTCCCTGACACATTAGGGTGACCTAGTCAGTAAATTCATCATTTATCTGCACTGTAAGTGAATTTGATCTATCATGAGCCAAATTCTCTAAAAATTCTCTCTTTTAAAAATGCAGGTAGACCTGCAAATGTCTTCAATAATTACATCAGAAACAAACACTTTTCTTCCTTCTCCTAAAACAAAATTAGATTTCGTGTAGATTTTATTGCCAGAAAAGAGTGGAGATGATAAGGTTTAAAGACAATGTATAGGACATGTATGTGAATACATCATAGTAGCTATGTCGAATAAACAATTCCAGAAAATCCATCTAGAAAAATAAAGAACACAGAATAGGAGTAGGCCTTATCCATACTATAGAGTTCTCTTACCTTCTAAAATAAGATTATCACAACTGAACTGCCTTGGGAACAGTCTCTAGCCTGAGCCATGTCGAGAATTAAATACTACTAAATGGTTTTCCTTTCGCTGAACTGTTTAAATTCTCTTGTGCGCAGATTTTAGCTTAGACATCAATTTACACATGGAGTCTTGCCATGTGTAAGTGAAATTTCAGTGGAGAATTCAACTCCATGGAAATCTTTGTAAATGTTCAAATTTATATTAGCACAGAAATTTTTCCTTTGCAATTAACCTCATCTTGCTCTCTCTTTATCAGGTCTCATGGAACCTTTGAAGCAATAATTGAAAAGTAACAGTGCTTTATATCACGTATCCAACCTAACAGATACAGTTTGTTTTTCAAGTAAACATGTTTTACTCCCGATATCATGAGAAACAGTAGTTTGTGTATAAAGACTAGAATATGAACAGACTTACAAACACAAGGTAAATGATTTTCTGCTGTTAACTGTGGAGAGGAGGGGTGAGTAGAGAAATTAACTAAATTTCTTTCCAGTCTGGGCATGTCCATTTTTGTCATTTAAAAAAAAAAAAAAAAAGAGTGGAAATAAAAAAAGGTAATTGCTTCAAAGCAAGACAATTAAAACCATACTTGATCTATTTCAAATGTAGTAGTTTACCCAGAAGTTCCAAAAGTGTATGCACTGAAATAGAAGGATGATTCTTGAATCAGCTGCTGTACTGACTGTGTTCAGAGAGACGTTTTACTTCTGCTACATAGACATTTCCTTTTGTTTAAACCTATTTCTTAAAGAAATTGAAAACAAAACTTTAATTCTTCATGCTATAGCTTCTCTGAGTGCAGTTCTTTGAAGTGCTCCCAGCTTTCTGCCAATTTTCTTTCCAATTGTAATGCAACTGCTTGTCAGCTCCTGAAATATCCTGAAGTAAACATAAATACTGAATATGTCTTCAAGGTTCTTCTTCAGATTTGTAACGACTAATGCATTTAGCTAGCTCATTAGTTCCATAGTGATAGCACTTGATACATCTAAAGGGGGTAGTTTATGTCTCTTCTCACTCCTTACCCAGTTTTCTGAATGACGCAGAGAAGTATCTGGAGTAATTCTGATAGTATACTTCATAGATTTAAAATACAATAGGCTTCGAAAAATAGTGTTGCTGATGGAAACAGCAGGAATACAACAGCAGTATAGAAGAGGGTAATATAAAAGAGATGTCATTTACACAGACATGTACATGTAAAACCTTAGTATGTAGACCTTTTTAATATTTTCAACCATAGAAAAAAATCTTTTTAGCTCCCAAAGAACCTCTTTGCCTCAGTGAATGAACTCAAACTTTCCATTTAAATGAAAATCAGAAGAAAAATTAGGCTGAAATGAACTATCAAGAAAGAGGTAATGAACAAATATTATTAGCCTGTTTTTCAAATGTTTGTCACACACAAGCACACCTCCTGGTGCAAATCACTTTAGCAGTATTTTAAACTAGTCTGTTTGCTTTACTCAAAATTGTGTTTATGGGCAAGGGAAAACTAACTTTATATATCAAGCCAAGAATTTATTGCTAAAATAATTGAATGTTCACAGTTTTACCAGTCAAACCAGAATAAACCCTAGAAAAGAAAATGAGCACTTATTAGGAAATTTTATTTATATGTTGAAAAATTGAGACTTAATTTATTGACATTCTTGTCTGTTAACACGGGAATTGATGTTCAAAAGAAGGTTCATCTTACATTGGACATATCAAACAGTTGTCAAACAAATAGAGCTGTATCTTATGCATCCACTGGTTTTACTTCAGGGGAAGAAGCTGCATTAGGAAGAGAAAGCTAAATCACTTTGAAGTAGGACCACTATATTGTTGCCATACATAAGTGACATTTCAGAAATTTGAAATAATTTATTCAGTGTAAATAACTGTATAGTAAATGGCAGATAGTTTTGTCTATTGGATTTAAGGCCTCAGAGAAATGGAACAATTACAAACCTGGAGCTGACATGACAGGAAGATGTGTTAAAGTATGGTAAGCTTAGAAGTAAGAGCACCACAGTAAAATTAAAATGAAATTAAGAAACCCTCCAAATCTATTAAAACAAAAACAAGCAAAAAAAAAAAAAAAAAAAAAAAGAAGGAAAAAAAAAAAAGGGTGGGGATGGGAAAAAAAAAAAAAAAAAAAAAAAGAAGAACCGCAGACAAAAAAAAGAAAAAAAGAAAAAGAAAAACGGCATGAAAATATTACATTCGTATACAGCAAATATGTAAAAGTCTGGTTAGTGTGGTGGGTTGAACCCTGACAACTAAGTACCCACCAGTCTAGCATGACAGAAGGTGAGAATCAAAAGGACAGAAATCAAGAAAGAAAAATGGATCAAGCTTAAGACAGTCTTATAAGTAAAGGGGAAAAAAAAAGGAGATGCAGAGGCAAGCACTTACCACCTGCCACCCACAGACTGATGCCCAGTCACTGTCTGAGCAAAGGTTATCTAGGAAAAGCAGTATCCTCAGTGAGGAGTCATATGGTGTTAATTATCCCTTTGGTCAAACGAGGTCAGTTTTCACAGCTGTGTCCCCTCCCAATATCTTGCCCCCTCAGCCTACTCACTGGAGGGAGGCAAGGGAAGAAGGCAAGACACAGCAAGAAGCAGAAACCCTTGGCACTGTGCAAACAGTTCAGCAATGGATAAAACACTGGTTTGTTATCAACACTATTTTGTCATAAACACAGCAGTACACAGGCTGCTAAGAAGAAAATTAACTCCATCCCAAAGAGGGAAAATTAAAAAAACAAACAAACAGATCTGCTGTTTTTTTCTATTTTATAATAATTTAATAAATAAATATCATGGAAAACAAAAGCTTTCCTCATATGTGAAGTAGTCATCCTTGGTAACCTCAGTTAAATATCTGCATTTTCATGACTGGATGGATTCTTTGTGGTTCCCCAGTAAAGGCAAGATGTGCATAGATGTATTTTTTATGTTAATTTATTTATTTAACATTGTGGGTTTTATCCTGAATATACTGAAGCTAAAATATTAACTTGATGTCCAAAACAAAAATATTTTATTCCAGCCAATGTAGAACATGGCCAAATGTTTCATTAGATACCATCTGTATGAACATATTGTCAGCCAGGTGCAAATGCTTAGCTGGCAAATCTGGCAGTCCACCTTCTAGTTTTGTTTAAACAAATGGGTTTCTGTTCCTCTGGGATCCTTCCTCTGCTTAATGAAACTCTTGGCATTTAATCTTTCCAAAACTTATAAAATGACGTTTCTTTGCTTCTTTGCATTCATACACTGGTGTATTTCCTGAAGGTGTTCAAATAGCATTAAAAGACTCACCCAACTCACAAACACATCTAGTCAGAGTTAGTAAGTTTTATGGAGCAATCCTTGCAAATGGCAGGGAGTAGGTAAAATTCAACACATATCTTTGAAAAACAACAGCAGAAGAAAGTATACTATTTTTATTTTATAATGTACCTCAATTCAACATATTTACTCTGTAATCTGAAGACAATAATTATGTCCTTCTATTTATGTAAAATGTTAAACTCAAAAGTCCTGCTACAAACAAACAGGAAAATGCCTCATATGTGAAACCAATAATTTACTGTTAGTCCAATTACAGTTTTAACAGCCTTATAGTCTTATTCATTAGTATAGTTACCAGTATTACATATTCACAGTCCAAAGCAACACAGACAAGCCTCGATAAACCAGTTTAAATATTGCACAAAGGCTTTCCTAGCATCTGCTGCACTGCCGGGTGGTATTATGCAAACACTGCCCATGTGCAGCTCTTGAGACTGTGTTTGCTGGGCAGGGTTGAGAAGGTTTTGCTACACCACCCTGAAACTTTTCCAGAAGAGTTGTGACATCACTAACAAGGAGGACTTCTTCCTTTGTTTAGAGCAAGGTGAAGTTCTAGGTATTTTATTCCTGTTCAGTCTTGGAATCTATTCACATTAATTTTCCCGAATTTTCTTAGCATAATCTGCCTATACATTTTTTCTTTTCATTGACTTTCAATTATTTGGTGTTTCTATTCTCTGTCTAGTAGCAAAAATTAGTGAAAGTGGAGAAGGTTATTTTTAGAGCATTGTGGCAGCGTCATGTTCCTGAAAGCAGTCTTTGAAGTAACTAATAAACTCACTAAAAAAATTTGAAAATCTTTTAACATACAATATTATACGTTGTCATTCTATAGTTCTAAAAGCATGTTCTGTGGTTACGATAAATACTATTTTAAGGATAATTAGTATGTTACAATTTTTTTATGTGTAAATATTTATATATAAATAGAAAACCAGAATACCCTTAATAACAAAAATTCACCTTATTGCAGTGTGTATACATACAGATAGTTGCTTATACTTTCTTACCAACTATACCTGACATAGGTTATGTACTATGCAGAGATCTGTCCAGCTTCTCAACCATTCACAGTTTCTCTGGAAATTTCTGGAAAACACAATTTTAACTTTGTATCCAAACTCTAAACTTGGTTTAAATGTGACAGTAATGGAAAAGAAAGAAAATAAATATATAAACACTTCAGAGGCTCAAACAGGGTCTTAAAAAAATTACTATTCTAGTCCCTTAGTCCACATATATGGCAAAAATAAAGTGTAAATAAGGACTATCAGAGAATTCAAAAAAAATCTAATCAACCAATGGTTTTCAATTGTATGTCTGCTAAAGTGTTAGGTTTTGGTACTGTTTGCATCCAGCCAGTGAAATATGAAAAAGATCATATTTCAATCATAATCATTGCTACATATCCATCTTACTGTTTAACATATCTAAAAGCTAAAATTTTTTGTAATAAATTTCAAATCTTTCTCATGCACACACACCACTTTCAAAATTTAAGTTCAACCATTTGGCTTAAATCCAGCTGTGTATTTTTGGTGCATTGTGAAAATTTTTCATTGATTTGAAGTTATATTTTACATATCATACTAAATTTTATACTAAATATACACTACATTGATGCAATTTCAAGACATATGTACCTTATACATCCCATAGAGTTTCTTATGTGTGTATATGTACATGTGTGTATATATGTAAAATGTTAACCAAGAATATTTTTGTAAAATGAGGGGGTTTTTTTCCAAGGGAGCTGTATAGCCACACTGCTTTGAAAAAAAACTCTGTAGAACTGTGTGTATTATTGTGTGTTCTCTTCATTCTTACAATTACAGTAAAAAAATCATCGGTTTGTTTAATGGTTTTATTGCTGGTTTAGTTACCAACTTTTATTTGTTTTGTGGAAGATCCTACCATAGACCAGGATATAATTGCACCTTAGTTTGCCCCTTATACAATCACAAGTTATATATATGATTGACAGCTTTTCTTAGAGAGAGAGACATAGAAATCTATGAATAAAGATTTCATTTTTATGTAAAAGCCACATTCAGCCTCTTGCTTGCTACTCCCAGTGGGATTAGGGAGAGAATCAGAAGGGTAAAAGATAAAGAACTTGTGGGTTGAGATATGAACAGTTTAATAGGAAAAGTAAAAGCTGCACGCACAAGGAAAGCAAGACATTCATTCACCACTTTCCATGGGCAGACAGGTGTTCAGCCATCCCTGGAGAGCAGGGCACCATCACAGGTAGCTGTGACTTGGAAAGACCAACACCTTCACTCTAAACGTCCCCTTCTTCCCCACACTTTATATACAGAGCATGATGTCTCGTGTTCTGGAATATCCCTCTGGTCAGTTTGGGTCACCTGTCCTGGCTGTGTCTTCTTCCAACCTCCCAGGCACCTCCAGCTTCCTCGCCACCAGGGCAGTACAAAAAGCAGTAAAGGACTTGGCTCTGTGTAAGCCTTGCTCAGCAGTAACAAAAACATCTCTGTATTATCAACACTGTTCAGCACAAATCCAAAACACAGCCCCATACCAGCCACTGTGAAGGAAATTATCTCTACCACAGCTGAAATGAGAACAATTTCAAACAGCAGAAAGGAAACAAACAAACAAACAAAACCAAAAAGGCCCCCCACCTTGTCAAATAAACAAGCTGATTTAGCTTTCTTTTCAAATGTAATGACATATAACTATGTTTCTCTTGTTAACATAATGAGACTGAAAAAGATAAGAAGAGTGAGAAAAGATAACAGCATGCAGAGGATGAAAAATTGATATCTTGTACTGATTCCAGCATACAAAGAAAGATTTCACGTCTCTTCATCATCAGAGAAGAGAAACAGCCCAATGCAAAAGGCACAAATGCATGTCAGGTGGGCTGTGTCCATGCAAACAAGAGCAAACACAAGTTTTCTACTGCAAAAAGTTGTTCTAACCACATACAAATATGGCTTCATGAGATAAAGCAAACACATATTTATACATAATGTTATTCAGACAATACATTAAACAGTATTTTACATTCTAATAGTCCGTGACAAGAGCCAAATATTTTCATGGACCCTACTTTGTGTTTCTGTACGATCTTTACATTGTTTCTATTTGATATCTTATAGCAGGAGAAGATAGAAGTGCTGACAGCTGATGACAAATTCTAGTCCCTTAGTCCACATTTATGGCAAAAATAAAGTCGTCACTGCAAAAAACATGGAAAATGCTACCACAGATCAAGTACATTTGCATATGTACAAAATAAATGAACAAAAGTTTCTAACTTCAGTCTTAGGAAAAAAATATAGCTCAGAACTAAAAATTCTGTGTGTTCAAATATCCCTGAAACTGAGGTAAACTAAATTATCTGTAAATGAAAACTCAATGGAATTGGCAGAATTCACTTTGTAGTGTTACAATTCAACTACTGTGAATGCTGGATAGGTGTAAGTGTTATTGACCTTATATAAGTATCAAGAATCATGTCTTCTTCTAAACAATATATCCTACTGCCACTATTCAAAACAGGCTGGTGGACCCATAAGATTTCCCTAGTAGGCACTAATCACCAGAAAAAAGCAAAAAGCAGCCACAGTGATGGATGTCAAACTATCTGAATATTCTTTTCTGAAACCTATGGTAAGTTTTAATGCTGTAAGAACAGTCTCTTTCAGAGGACTTGTATTTTCTAGTATTCGTGTTTTTCAAGGAGCACTTACACAAGTGCATAGTTGAAATTTGTGTAGTTACACTGCATTCAATTAAGTGAGATAACAAAGAGGTTTGTTGTTGTTCTTGTTTTAAACTAGGAAATATGAATTAATTGAAACCAAAATGCTATAAGCTAACATGGCAATTCCCAGAAAATCCTTATGAGGATGTAGCAGATGCTATTTTCCTTTCAAAATCAAGGAAAATTGCACTGTATCAGGCTCCAAATGTCCTGAAGCTGTAATAAGGATGCTTATACTTTGTATGATATTCCAATATTCAAGTGTAAGTTTAACAAAAGTAAGCTACTCATTTGAGGATATGAAAATTCCGTCTGTTTCTGGAAGTGCTTATAAAAAAATTTTGTTTTTCTTCACTGATGCAAGATATAGTTCTCTAAAACCCTCTTGGAGATTTGAGCTCCTTTTGAAAAAGAACAGTTTGAGAACTGCTAACTATTGTATTTTTAATCTGGAAGTAATTTTCTGATTGTGAATGAATCTCATTGCTGCAGAATACCAACAACACAAAAATACTGCATACTGAAGCATTTCATCATTTCTGCTTCTCATGTCACAGGAATCCAAAAACCACAAAGAATGAGAAAAAATTAGCCAGGCTATTTTACATTACTTATATAAACTAGAATTAATTTTGTCTGAGCTAGAGCTGAAGATCAGAACATCAAATAAAATGACTGTTACTAAGCAGACAATTAGGCAATTGTGTCTGTATCAGTAAAAAGCTTCCCCCTGTCAACTCCTGCAGCACGCAGGCATGCACTATCAGCTGATACCTTCCCAGTGACAGTGAGGGCATGCTCTGACCATGTTCCATGTCTGGCTCTGGCAGCCGCCTGGCTCCGACACCCAGTGCGTCTGCCTCGAGCACCTTCCTTGTGCCATGTTCCACGCCCACGTAACCACGTTCCTTCAGCCTCTTTCTCAGAAGGTCTTTCAAACCAGGTGTCAGCCCAACCCACCAACCAGGTTGGTTCATAATTATTCTGTGATCTACCTTTCCATCAGTTTCAGTTTTAAGTCTTTGGTTAATTCTTGACCTGTGGTTCACACAAAGGCACCTTATTCCCTGTTCTTGCATTTTCCTGTTCACCCTGGCTCACCATACTTAGCCTATTTGCACTTAACTCAGCTCCTGGCCAAAGTGATACCATCATACTTCTGGATCAATTGCTGACTTACGAGTCTGATGTCAAGGAACTCTATCTGACCTCAAAAATTTAGGACGAGACTGAATTTTTTCCTCCTTAATATATCATATGTTTACATAGATTTGTCCACAGTCTCCAAGTAGTACTGAACTGTAAATAAATGCTTAAAAATTAGGTAAATAAACAGAATAATCTATTTGTTTCAAGTATCATTTTTTTCCCAGAGAGACTTTTTAAAAGAAGTTTCACTTCCAAAAATGGTACTGCAAAATAGTAAATAAATATGTGGCTATATTTATCAATTCAGAATTATTTCCAAATCAAACATAATGGTTATAAACACAAAGATAAGGGAATCTTCACTCACAGTTTTGCAAACTTAGTCTGAGGTCTGACAATGCATATGTATTTTTCCTTTTTTTGCCTATTGTTTTCACTAGCAAGAGATGGAAGTCAGTAGAGGCTCTCAGTTGTCTATGCCCAGTATGCTGCTGCAGATTGTTTTCTGCCAAAGTTTTTGATTCCAAGAAAATAGAACTGAGCTCCTTATCTCTCTTTCCTGTGGTGTGGCATGCCAGCCAATAAAAAATGGTTTAGCTTCTTATTTAAGTGGCAGAAAATTATCGTTGATCCTGAATGCATGCACAGGGACTGATTCTCAACTGCACCCAGAGAATACAAGGTGACTGAACATGCCAAGTGTAGGCCTAATTTCTGAACAGGAAAAGGAATGTTTTAATGTTTCTCCAGCTTACTGCAATTACTTATTGTAAACAGGTAAAAATGCAATTTGGAAGTGGGTGTTGTCCAGCAGTATTGGACAGATGCTCTTCAGCTCCGTGAGGCTGAAATCTGTGTTTTTACTAAAGCGTTTTTTCATAAGAATGTTTGCTCGAAGCACATTGTCCTGAAGGACAGATCTCAAAAGTGACACTGCCAGTGCTGTCCATAGACCTGTCTGCCTACAAACAGTTTTCTGGCTGCACTCCAATCATGATCGAAGCAATTCTATTCAAGAGTAGAATTGCTTGGAGACAAAAAAAAATTTGCATATGCTTGTTTTCCAGATGAGGATGTATAAGACTGACTAAGAAGACATAGAAAGAGTACATTAAAACTATATTCTGTATTACAGCTCTTGTATTAGGGTCTGAAGTATTGTAGAATTTAATCATTAATGTTTTTCTGTACACATAGTACCTGACACCAGAGCATGATGCTGAACTATTAGGTTCTATATCAAGGAGAGAATGTTCCTCTTTCCTTTATAGGTGCAAACATAATGTATTTTCAGTAGTTTCTGTCTTTGAAAGCAGAGTGGCTTCCTTCATATGCAGTCCAGAAACTTTGCAATTTCTTGTTGCCTGAAAAATATTTTACATTATGTTTTATTCATTAGAGCTCACTTTACAGAATGGGAAGTAACATGCAAATAATCATGTATGTACGGCTGTATCATGGTTTTATTATTATGAGGCATGGTATCCCCCCACTGAATTTTTGTTTTGATTCACGGCCTAAGTGAGATGACTGTGTTCTGTGTTTACTGCATATCATTGTGTAGAGCTTCAAGATCTTTTCTGAAATGAAAAATGTTACATATAGTAAATATGGACTATAACTTATTCAACACCATTTATTATTTATATTAAACATAGTCTGTTTTCTTAGGAGCAGAAACAAATATTTATGTTAGGTTAAATCTGGTGGTTTTCCTGTCCAGCAAATCCAATTCCAATCCAAATCTTTTGGTGCCAGACCATTTTGCAATTTGGATTTCATGCATACATTGTTATGATTTTTTTGTACTTCTAATATTTTCCAGATACTGTAGAAATTAATAATGTGCCTATAAAAAATAAAAATAAAAATACCAATAAAAATACCAATAAAAAAAAAAAGCACATAAAATCTTCCCCAAACCTGCATGCAGATGTAAATGCACTACTTTTACTTTACTACTTTTATTCTCTAAGGACTGTATGTAATTTCTGTTGACTGATCAGTGCTAGAATGAAAACACTAAACCAGTCTAAATGCTTAGCTAGAAAACTGAGCTACAGCGGTTCACCAAGCAGCAGCTAATCTTTAATTGCTTTAATTGCTTTTCATTGTGCCAGTTTGATGCAAAACACAGATAGATTCATATTCATATTTTGAAGCTGTGGTACAGTTTTTTCTAGGTAATGTAGCAGTTTTTACAAGTTCACAGTATGTGAATACATATAATAAACAAAATAATATTGTTTATTGAATGTATGGTACCTCAAGTTCACATACTATCAAGGTACACATGATAAAATGTAGTCATTCCTGATGTAAAATGTTCTAGATAAAGATGGATTATAGAGGTTGCTATTAAGTCTGTGTACTTAAAATAATTAGCTACATTTTCAAACTCCAAGAGTTCTAGCAAAAAAGTATAAACATGCATTTCCCCAACATTTCTTCTGTTTATACAAAAACCTCTACAGACCTGGAAGTATTACTAGGTGTAAATTTCCTCAACTTGCATACCCCCAAAAAACATTAATTTAGTTTGTCGCTCCTAATGAAAGTTGATTTTAAATTTGATTCATAAAGTAATTGGAAAAAATCTGCCTCCACTTGAGTTTGATACTGCAAAATTACTTCCACAAGGACAGCTGCGCTGTATATTTCAATAAGGAATGATAATATGGTAAGTACATATAAATGGAATCACACCAGATTTGGGAAAAAAAAACCTGCTTTCACTTTAAAAGGAATGATTAAAGATTAATTAACTCCTGATGTTTTAACAAAAGTATGGTTGCAATAAGGAAGTATGAATTACACAGCTTTGAAAAAATCAGGTTTAAAACACTTTTGTTTGACTTTTGGTGACAGGCTACTTTATTCTGGAATGCTGGGTTGCAGAGTGAGAAGAGGATTCACTGAGCACAACTTCCTGTAGCCCTTACCATGATAATGCTGCCAATATGTATAACAATTTCCCCATCAACATGTTTATAGTATAAATGAGCAAAATATAGTTCACCAATTTGAACGGATAGAATGAATATATTGCATTTTGGCAATTATCTCACAGTCAGTGTTAAGTCTTATTTGATGTATTGTATTATCAAATGAAATTTATAAAGCTTTTAAACTTGTTGCCAGAAGAAATTTAGCATAATTTTAAATTGCCTTTTCTAAATGAAAAATCTTTAATCCAGTTCTCCTATCTGAGCTGAAGGACAGATGAGGTAGAACTAGTTAAAACATCCATAAATGAAAGATAAGACTGTAAGCAAATTTAGGAATCCGTATTTTTTCTTTTAAATTGATGTTCTTAGTCTATCAAAATCAATATTCTCTGAAGTCTCTGATCCCCAACAATGAAAATACCACCTTGGTTGACAATATTTTATACTGAATCAAACAAAATGTGCTGACACCTTCAAAGAGAATGTCTTTCTGTCAAAGGTCAACAGTCAAGATTGTGTCATTTTTTAAAACTTTTTTTTATTATTAAGAAATTAATATAATTTGTGTATTTGGACTTTTTTTTTTTTAATCTACAAGTAAAAGTTATGCTTTTAGAGTAGTGCTCAGCTTCAAGAAATGTAGATGTCTAAGGACACAATGTCTACCTCTGTGCCAGGAAACCCAAGCAAACCTGTACATTCTTTCTACTTTGAGAGATCTCTGAAGTACATGATGAGCAGAGAACTTCTGAGATTCCAAATATTCTTCTTCCATCAATATAAAAAAAGCTGTAGCTCTGTGAAACCCTACTATCTTCACATTAATGTCTAAATATTTTAAGAGAAACATGGGAGAACTGAAACTGGCTTGCACTTAACTGAGCTCTAAAGGAGAAGAACTGCATGGGACTAGCAGGAATGTTTACTCCTTTTCCTATCAGAGGCACCATTCTCATCATCATTGCCAAAGTATCCTAAACCTTTTCATTTCAAAATTTTGTTGTTCCTTTAAAATAAGTACTGATATGCAGGTATTTACTTCTCTGATAAGCTACTGTACCTCTGTCCTCAACAGTGCTTAGTTGGAAAATTCTATGAAAATTACAGTTTATATAAAATATTACCTTGGTAAAACAAACTCCTGAAAGCACATCAGATATTTAGCCTCTTACTCATTACTGTTACAATTCAATGTGTTTTTATTTAACAAAATGTCTCTAAGAAGATCTTAGAGAGCATGTGATCTCTGAGTGGTGCAAAAAGTGACTGCATTCTATGCAAAACCTAGCAGAAACTCATTGTGAAGCAGCATACATTAGAACATTATTCTGTATGACTGATATTTCAGTGCAAAATTCACTCTCACAAAAGATGGAATGGAAGCCCAGTCTCACCAGCTAAGAAACAGAAGTAAAACATGATTCTGCTTCACTATCTTGTTTAGATTATGGAGGTAGAAAATTTGGTTTCCATACAAATCAAATTTAAAATCAGATTATTAAGGAAATAGGGTAATTATGTTAATGTGTGATTTTTTTTCAATTATGATTTTCAGTAGCTCGATAAAAGTGCAATAAACTTGTAAAAGCAGACAGCTGGTGACAGATAGAGAGGTAACCAAGAAAAGATGCCTAATGGAGAAAAAGGGAGTGAGGCAGAGAGAGACTACCTTGAAGAATGTGTGATGTAGGCATCTGGCCACTGATAGTGCTGTCATCTGTAGTGGTGACTTGGAACTGTCACTGGAAGCAAAGTCTCATCCCACCCCAAAAAAAAGCCAACAGAACTGTAAATAAATATATAACTAAATAACAAGCTAAATAAATCACAAGGCCACAGGATATCCTAGGTGAGGGAGGAAATTTATCTCATTGTAACTCCTCCTTGATATGTCTGACATAGCATTCTTGAACCAATGGCTGAATTCTCTTTTTAAAGAAGTACTTTGAAGTTCTCAGTCTTATATATGTAAATATGTGTTGAACCTCAGTCTCTCACATGTCCACTGAACAAAGAAATGATTGCACTGTAAATACAGACTCTTTCTGTAACTGTCCCCAAATTATATTTATAGATAATATGACGGCTCCACAATTTGACAAGAAAAAAGGCACTCACATCAGAATTTTGTTCTTCTAGAAAAGTAGAGAAGTGGATTAAGTTATAAGAAAGGTTTACTGGCAAAAGATTCCCTCCCAGATGCCAGCCTGACATAGAACTCTGATAAATATGCACTTTTTCCTCATCAGATCCCCTAGAATCCCCTAAAATGCTTTTTCTTTTTCCAGTACGTTACAGTATTTAGTTTAGATTAAGTGCTTTTTAAAAAATCTGTTCTTCATCAACAGACTTCTAGGTATGTCATTCAATGAGCATGGATACTTTGAAGGCATAATCTTGGACATGGCAGTGTCCCTTTTTAATCTTAAGCGTTCTATTCTCAATTATCTGCCATCTAAGATTTACTTACTTGGCAAAGGTACCTCGTGGTCAATAATATTAAGGTCTCAGATGCATCTAACTAACTTTCTGACAAGAAATAAAATTACCTTATACAAAGGTAGTTTAGACTCCAGACAAAACTGCACATTGTTAAGGGTGACAGATCTTAATACATTAATCAAAGAATTACAGAAAATTTACAAGTTAGCTTAGTTCAAAAATATCATAATGAATTTAAGTGTTTGAAAATCTCATTCCTGTGATGGATTACCAGTACCTTAACACCACCAAAACCAAATTTTGCTGAATTATTACATCATGGTTTTTATTCAGAAAGGAATATATACGGAGTTTTTCTTTCTTGTCTTTTCTGTGAGCCTCACAGTTTCATTATCAACAAGCCCTAATTAATCATTCACTCTAAGGGGAAAAACCCCTTTGACTTCAGTGGCAGTGGAATTAATCCTAATGGTGATAAAATATATTCCTGGAGCTACTTCATTATTTGTGTGTGACTAGTCACTACTTGCCTTTAAAAGATTACACTACACTGCTTTAGCAGTCAGACAGAGTAGGACCCTGTTAATTTCTACAGGATAAATTTTATTCCTATATAGTACCTCAAATAAGCTAAAATTTCCTATTAAAAAAAAACCCTCAAAACAAAACAAGCCCACGTAATGAGTTCCATAAGGAATATACTTTTTACTGCTTAATTACTTGTTGATTGATTGATTGATTAGGTATTTTGACAGAACACTTTTACATCAAAAATAAAACATCAAGATGTGATGTTTTAACAAGGAAACATGAAGGGAAATCACAAAAGCAATAGGCAAATTTAGTAAACTACTAAACAGTAAATTATACAAATAGAAAAGCAGAATGAACTAAGACTGGGCAATCTTAACATCACATTTCTTCCCTGAAAATCATAGAATATATTATACTTTATATATTACCCACACTAAAAAAGCACAGGCAGTCACAGATACTAGAAAACTTCACAGTAAAAATCAAAAGAAAATATAAAATATATTCAGTATTGAACGAGTTATATTGAGGTTACAGTGTTTTCTAAGCCTGTTCTCATTTAATGAGCAAGGCTTGCCACCACTTAAATCCAATTTGAATTGCTATTTGCAGACTTCATTTCCAAAACCTCATTGCACAAAACTAGTGATGGAATTCTACTTTCATTATCCCTCTGTTTCTGCTGATAGTTAAACACTCAACATAAAATGATCTTCCTCTGTTAAAACATTCTGATTAAATTTAAATTGTCAGATCTTATTGCATTTATCACTATGACTCCCACAGTAGAGTATAACTAGTCATTTTCTTTTCAGGTACTTTCATCTAAACTTTTGTCATCAGTGAAAGATGGCAATAGTTGAACCGATATTTTAAAAACATTGTGCTTATTTTGCAATGAGAGCCTAGAGAGCATTATGACACTCAGGTTTTGGAACACTAAATGTGATGGAAATATCTTCAAAGATGATAGTGGGATTGATGAGTGGCCCAATCAATCCTGAGTAAAGTCCCTTTATCAGTGAGTTTTAGACAAACATTATATATGGTTATTAATCTAAACAAATTATAGTGAAGTTCAAAGGAAAGATAAAGAACATGGAAAATTACAGATCTCTGCCAGCTGATTAATTTGTTTGTTTTTTTTTCCCTATAATCTGCTTTCAATTATTTGAGTTCAATGAAGAATCTTGATTGACTGGTTAAAATTTATGCAATTTACACAGTAAATAATCAAACAAGTTGTAAATGTGCAGAAAAGCAATAGATTTAAAGTGCACCAGAAAGGGTTTTATAGATTTTTAAGATATAAGATAGTTTAAGCATATGAAGTATAGTTATTATTAAATCTATTTTTAAAGGCAGTAATACTGAATATTTTTGTTAATGGTCTAAAGTTTATTTGATAAACACAACATAAAAAGAGAAAATCACATTGAAACAGGATTTGAAAAACATAGCATGTTTTTAACTTACATCAACAGGTATTGAATAAGTACATTTCCTTTCAGGAAAGGGAATGAAATCTTGAAATCAGAGAACAAGGTCTACCAAACACCCTGGAAAGGAGATACGATCAAATGAAATGCAACTGAAAAAAGGCAGAAAATTTGGAAAAGGAGTGACTACAACCAAATGGGCCGCAATGAAATGAGGTGCAGGGAAGTGGAGCAAAACTTGCCAAAACTCTTCCCACTGAAATCCTGAAATCAGGGAAGAAAGGTAAACAAAGATAAAGAAGAAGAAATTGAAGAAATGAAATGTAGAAAAAAAAGAGAAAATTCTGAAAAGAAGTGAAAACAAGCAAAGNGAAAAAAAAGAGAAAATTCAGAAAAGAAGTGAAAACAAGCAAAGTGCATGGGATGACAAGAAGTGCAGGGACATGGACCGAAGCTTGCCCGATTAATCCTCATTGAAATCTTGAAATCAGAGAACAAAGTCTACCAAACACCCTGGAAAGGAGATACAATCAGATGAAATGCAACTGAAAAAAAGCAGAAAATTTGGAAAAGGACAGACTACAACCAAATGGGCTGCAATGAAATGAGGTGTGAGAAGGGGAGCAAAACTTGCCAAAATTCTTCCCACTGAAATCCCTAGTATAGAGAAGAAAGATAAACAAAGACAGAGAAGAAGAAATTGAAGAAATGAACTGTAAAAAAAAAAAAAAAAAGAGAAAATTCCAAAAAGAAGTGAAAACAAGCAAAGCGCATGAGATGACAAGAAGTGCAGGGACATGGACCGAAGCTTGCCCAATTAATCCTCATTGAAATCACAAGATTTCATTCCCATTCCTGAAAGGAAATCTCATAAAATCCTTTTAAGCATGTATACAATAATGTATTTGTTATATAGAATGTATATTGCAGAAAATCCTTTTTAACTATCAAGAACAATGAAATTACTTATTTCAGTGTTTCCTTTCTCAAAAAGCTCTCTTCTCTTGTGGAAATACTTGGAGACATTGACAGTGCTTTGCAAGACTCAAGCAGAAAGTATTAGCTTTAGTCTATGAGTATAAAATGAATGAAAGTAGAAAATAGAAATGAGGCAAACTGATTACTTTCCTATCCTTGATACCAACATCCTCATGAACTCCATCATATTTTCACGCTACTTTTGGCTCCTTTTCAATGACTCATGATGCATTTGGTATTAATATTGATATTTGAGATATATGTTACTTGTATTGCTCTAGGAGCTATGGATCTTAAGCAGATACATGAGTATGATTACAGCAGGCATTATAAAGAATAATCATTTGTTGTGTAACTACTGTTTTTACTAACCAAAAGATTCTCAGAATATTGTGACATTAGTCCTACTCCACCTGTGCTGTGAAAGGAAAATGTCCTTCAAATAAAAAGTTAATAAAACTTCCCAAAAGGACAAAACCCAGCATGTTCTTCCTTGAACTCTGAAGAAATAGGAGCAGAAACTCGTTGACACAAGATGTGTGCAATCATTCATAGAATCATAGAACCATTAACCTTGTTAACTAATCCATGGCGCTAAGTGCCACATTCAGTTGTTTCCTGAAAACCTCCAGGGTGGTGACTCTACCACTTCCTTGGGCAGTTTTTTCCAATGTTTGACCACACTCTAAGTGAAGAAATTCTTCCTGATGTCCAACCTGAACCTCCCCTATTGCAGCTTGAGACCATTTCCTCTCATCCTATTTTTGGTTGCCTAGGAGAAGAGGCCAACCTCCACCTGGCTGCAACCTCCTTTCAGGCAGTTGTAGAGAGTGATAAGGTCTCCCCTGAGCCTCCTTTTCTCCAGGCTAAACAACTCCTGCTCCCTCAGCCATTCCTCATATGACTTACTCTCTCCAAATTGCAGAGCCATGAATTTGAAGGGCAGACTACTTTTTGGATAAGGAATTGGCTGGATGGATGCAACCAGAGAGTTGGGGTCAATGGTTCTATGTCCAGCTGGAGGCCAGGGAGAAGTGGTGCCTTGAGATAAGTGCTCTTGAATTTCTTTATCAATGACATAAACAGTGAGATCAAGTGCACTTCCTGCGGTCTGCAGATGGCACGAAGATGAGCAGCATATATTGGCATTTGCAAGCAGAGAAGCATTTCTACCTGCAGATGGGATTTTTACATGCCTGTTGGGTTGCCAGATACCTCGGTATACCAAATTACTCTCATACACAGTTACTAAAAAAATCCAAGGATTGGAGGAGGTCTTCATAACTTCTATGAGTTGTTTAAATTCATAGTTTGGAAAATTTTTTAAAGTATTGGCTCTTCTAGGACACTAGAAAACACTGAGAACTTATTCTATCCAATTTTATCATCTATGTAACTATTAAAAATGTAATTTCTGTCACACTAGACCAATACAGATTTTTCACCCTCTCACTGCTTCACAGCATAATTAATGGGGCTAAACTATGACTCATGATACTAAACTACAGTAAAATACATTTTCAGAAGACATTTATAGATAGAATATAATGGTTTATTCTGTCAGAACTTTTTGTGAGGTTTCTTATTTTGGTTTCAGATAGGACAGGTAGGTATTAATTAGATCATACTGCTTGTATCCTCCATATTTTTCTCAGTTCCAAATCTAATTCTATGTAAGTTAAGAGTTACTCCCTACCTTTAGCAAGAACAAAATCAAAAGTTTAATGCCAAATATAAAGCTTAGTGGACTATTTTTTCTCATTTATTGTTGTAGGATATTTTAACACTAAAGAAATCAATGGGAATTTAGTAATTTATTTTACTGGAACTAGGTATCATTTGGAATCTTGATCAACCAACTGATGGGTTTTCGAATTTATTTCACTATTTTGAGAAGAAAATGTAATGTAGGCTTCACTAATTGGTTTAACAAAGTTCATGAGACTATACTGTGTCACTTTAATTAGTTTGTTGAGTGCCAGAGCTAAGCCTTTTTGTCATTTCAATAGAAATGCTCTGTTTAGGCATTGGTCCATTAAGAAGTGAAATGCATCCAAAAGAAGAGCAATGCCTTTAAACAGGCATAAAAGCCTCATGCAGTGAATATAAAGTTCTAGATAAAATCTGATTCACAATATAGGTAATACAGAAGCACCTAGGTACACCGTTAATTATTATGCCAGTTTGGTTAACTGAGATTTGGAAAAAAAAGCTTCATATAAGAAAAAAAAAGGCATATTGCTCAAATAGATCAATTAGTAAAATGGAAAGTGTAAAAATACAAGCTGTGTGTTGACCTTCCATACATTACTCAGTATATTATTATAACTATAATTTGCTTCTTATGTATGTAATATAATTGTAGAATAAAATCTTGGACAAGAAATATGAAATGCAGAAGTAAAAATTCTTTAGGTGAAGCAAAATCCAGATCTATTCTTGTAAATATTCACCTACTTGGAAGCCTTACCCTTCCCTAAGTGAGTTCAGGTTTAAGAAAATAAAAGCGTGAGGAGGAGCAAGGGAAGCAACTAATTCTACATGAAAAAACATACTAACTTGAGGTCAAATATTTGTCAGACTTCTGTTAAATTAAGTTTTGTCTGATTTAAGGGGAAAACCCATATTTTTTCATTTGAGTCATATTTATTATCATAAAAATCAAGGTAATTTCTAGACATACCAAGGGAAAACAGTAATTTCAATTATATACATGCTATAATAAAATACAGAAACCCCATTCAGCTCTAATAGGGTTGTGTGAGTGTACTGGTCCAAGTGACTGATATTTTTTTAATTCTTCAGTTAAAATTTTTACTGCCTCTTTATGCTCAATTTCCACACTCAGAGTTTGCCCTTCTTTACTTGGTGCCAGATATTTTCCAGATGGAATTTCAATTTGTGCTTTATTTACTGCTTGCCATATTGCTGCTGCCTCTTCCCTCACCTTCTCAGAGGAAGTTTCTCCAATCAGAATATCATACATATATTTTGTTACAGTTTCACATCTTGGAGGAGTGAGTCTCTCTGCAAAAGTTCAGCAAGTGCAGCATGAGCAATTGTAGGTGAACATTTACACCTCTATGGGAGTCTGCTAAAGGTGTATTGTGTTCCCTCCCAAGTGAAAGGAAACTTCTCTTTATCCTTCCCCTTCAAGGGAACCATAAAGAACATACTTTTTATATCTAGCACCACCATCAATGCGTGTGCAGCTGCTTTCAAAGTAGCAGCTTAATTTGCAATGTTTGGTACAGCAACTGTTAGCGTGGCTGTATTAGCACTCAGATACCAATAATCAATTGTTAAATACCACCTCCTGTCTGCTTTCCCAGCTGGCCAGATAGTTGACTTATATGGGAAGTGAGTTCTGGAGATTATTTGTTGTTTCCCAGTCATGACTTCAGAAATTCCATTTTGTGCCACAGTAGAAATCTTTATTAATTTTTCAATGAGGGAATGTATTGGCTACAGTCATTAGTACACACATTTCAGTACATATATGGTAGACTCCGAGTTTCTACCAAGGTTGGGATCAATGTCTGAACCTAAGGACCACACATCAGCATTTGGCAGGTACATCATTTAAAACATTGAAACCTAAAATATTTTCATTATGATCTTTAATTAAAATGTATGGGCTATCATCACCACTCAATAAGCCTCCACTTGCCAACAGAGAGGCGTAATTGCCTTCCAGGTGTTAATCTTTTTTATTTTCCTTCATGCCCCGCAATTCCTCCTTAAGCAGGGGGTTATGTCCCTTTTTGGAGAATGATGCCAGAGGAGTTGAAATATGCTTCTTCCTTTCACGGTTATCTCATTTCTGGAGCACCTATTACATTCTCAAAACCTCACTCATCCAGCCTGACCAAGAACATTTCCAGTGACAGGAAATGTCATCTGCCACCTCTCTGCAACTTGTTCCAGTGTTTTACCACCCTCACTGTAAAAAAAAGTCGTCCTTACAGCTAGTCTAAATCTACACTCTTTTAAACTGTTCTTACTAGCCTTCTTCAAGTACTAAACATTACAAATAACGTCTCCGCAGAGACTTCTCTTCTCCAGGCTCTGATGGTCCAATCCAGAAGCCCTCCTCCCTAACAGGCCCATCCATATCTTTCCTGTACTAAGAAGTCCAGAGCTGAACACAGCACTCCAGTTGGGGTCTCATCAGAACAGAGTAGAGTGGAGGAATCCCTTCCCTCACCCTGCTGGCCAGGCTTCTTTTGATGCAGACCAGGATGCAGTTTCCTTTCTGAGATCCAAATGCACAGTGTCTGCTCATGCTCAGCCTTTCATCCACTAGCACGCCCAATTCCTTCTTGGCAGAGCTGCTAGCAATCCCTTCATCCCCCAGCCAGTATTAATATCAGGGATTGCCATGAAGCAGGTGAAGGACCTCGCACTTGGCCTTGTTGAACCTCATGGGGTTCACATGGGTCCACTTCTTGACCTTGTGAAGGGCATTACATTTTTCCCAGGGAATTTTTGCACTCCTAAAGGAAAGATTATTTGAATTTCTTCATGTGGTAACAGAGTTAATGCTACGTTAGGTGTTATTTGCGCAACTAGAAATTTCAGTCTCTAACAAAAAAAAAATATTCTGAAAGTGTAGCGATAGTGTCTTTACAAATTAGATTTCAAACACTGAATTTTAATAAATAGACTTATTTTCTTATAGTATCATAATCTCTGTATTTTTCTTCCTTACAAATACACAAAGAGCAATTCTCGAAAGAAGTAGATGATACGTTGATTGGAATTCAGTGACTCCTTTCTTTCCCTTTTATTATCCTCAAATATTTGTCAGTATAGTCACTGTAAGGTCTCAGGAATAATTGCTTTAAAGAAGCCAGTGTTTCCTCTTTCCTATATTCTAAGGTTTTCCAAAGCTTACTCAGAAATTTGCTTTCTGTATGTGTGACACAAAAAAATAGATGAAGTACAAACCTGGGTCTAAAGGCTTTCAGACCTGCTAATGTCGCAAAATTAATTTATCAGTCCAAGCAGTTTCCATTACTGGGATAAAATGTATAATTATTTTAACAGAGATCAAGACTTTCTTAGCATTATGTATATTATTAAAAGAGTTAGTTTTAGGCTGATTTAAATTATTTTTTGGGAACACACACTTGGGAAAAATTGAGGTCTCTGTCAAAAAAGCAGGACTGTGAAACAAGAACCTGAGTTCTACTGATTGAAAGAAATTCTTCTGTCATAAAGACCTATTTGAGTATGTCTTGTATCTTATTATCACTTCTCCAGACTACGTAATGTTTTAAAATATAAGTATACATTTATAAAGTTTACATGTTATCACTGAAATGCTAATGCTTTTTGCATTCAGATGCTATGGCAATGACTACACTATAAATCTGTTCAGAGAATGAATGATATCTGTTGTCAAAGATACTAAAGGTCATCTTGTCCAATCCACCATGCAAAGAGGGGACTAATTTAGGTCAGGCTGTCTATCACCCCAAGGCCATGGTTTCCACAGCCCTACTGGCAGCCTGTGTTTGACAATTCTAATTGTGGTACGTATTTCTTCTCTAAGGTGTAATCAGAAACTCTGTTAGAACCGAGGTTTTTGCCCCTCATCCTTTTGATGGACACTTCTGAGTCTGTTTCCACCTTCGAGAGGAAGGATCTTTAGTACAGCATTTTAAAGAAAGTAATAAATCATACTTTTTTGTTTAATGACATATTGGACTGATGAAACATTAATTAAGAAAACAAAATATTTTGTAGACTAAGAGATTACTATGTCTTCATGCTGTCTTTTCCTTCTTCTAAACTAAACTCAGAGATTAACCATAAGTGTGTGGGTGGAGTGCTTGCAGGGCATTATCTCCAGGGAGTGAGGAGATGTTGTCTGCATCTATCATTAGGCACATGGTCAGTACCAGCATAGAAAATAGTAACATTAACAGTCAGACCCTCCATAACAGGAATTCTGTATATTCTGCCCGAGCACTGCTCCTGACAGCCAATCGTATGCACCTGCAAGGGAAGAGCCCTCCATGAAGTGTAATTTTGTGTTGCAGAAAGAATAAGTATTTCTCATTTGTTGAAGATTGTCCTACTACTCTCCCATTATAAGTACATACATTTATAAATTATAGATTTTCCATTTTAAAGGTAGATGTGTTTAATAAAGTATATTTTAAAAATACATGAACCAAGACAGAAATAACATTCATTGCCCACTTAGCATCATCTGGCATATGTAAACTCAAATGCCTTGTCAAACTAATTTCTCAGACACAAAGTGCTGAGCCTATTAAAGGGAAAAAAGAAAATGGGCATTTTAAGGATTTTTGGTTACTTGTAAGGGGAGCAGTGAGGGGTCTTTTTCTGCATATGCGATCTGTCGTCCATATTTCAATCTCTTTGGTGCAATCTGTCTCTAACCGATGAGCATTTCTCTCCTAATTTATCACACCAATATTGGCCTCTCTTTCATATATAATCCTTTGAACCATCTTCTATGTCAGTTCAAAGTCTCCGGTGCTATGCAAGTTCTTAATAAAAAGAAATTTTAAACACAATTGGATTGGAGTGATATAGTACCAACGGGTTATCACTTGGTCAAAGGCAAATTATAACTTGGTAATTGACTGAAATGTCTGAGAAAAGCTAAAGAAAAAAGGTCAAAACCCACTGCAAATAAAAAGCATATGCACCTGCTGCAAGGAAGTGGTAGCGAGGTGGGATCAGTCTCTTCTCTCCTGTAACAAGTAATGGGATGAGAGGAAATTGCCTCAAGTTGCCCCAAGGGAGGTTTAGAATGGATATTAGAGAAAATGTCTTCCCTGAAAAGGTTTTCAACACTGGAAGAATTTCCCAGGGAAGTGGTTGAGTCACAAGCCTGAGAAGTATTTAAAAGACATGTTGAGAGGTATGGCTTGGCAGTAGATTTTGAAGTCCTAGGGTATAGGTTGGACTTGATGATCTTGACCTAAATGATTATATGATTCTATAAGGGACTGATTAACTTTAATACAGATATTTGAAATGCAAGAATTTTCATATTTGAGTCTATAGTCCTGTACATCTGCTCCTGTGGCCGGTTAGGCGCGATGTGCGAACAGCAGCCGGCCGCGTGTCCCTGCTGCCGGCCGGGAACAGGCTGCCGGGCCGCGGGCGCGCTCCGGGAGCAGCTGCGGCTCCCGGGCCGGGGAAACAGCGGAGCGCTGCGCTGCCGTGGGGCCGGGCTGCCGCGGGGAAGCGGCGAAGCGGGGCAGGACAGGTGCGGGCAGGGAAGGCGGCCAGGGAAGGGGCAGGACCGCAGGGAGAAAAAGGCGAGGCGGGGGTTGGGGGGAAGCAGAGCTGACCCTCCGGCGAGCCTCCGCTCTCTCCAAGAAACCCAAATAAAATGACCCCAGATTGGGGTCCAGTTCACTGCTTTTATGTGCAAAAGCCCCTCCCATAGCCCGATTTCCTGGGCATTTTTTCCCGGGCATCCAGGGATCTGCCCCTGCCTGCAAGGGGGGGGTCGCTTGCGGCCCCGTGGCGGAAGCTTTCTCTGCCCTGCTCGGCTGCCAGCAAAGCTCCCTGGGGACAGGGACAGGGCTCCCAGCACGGGCACAGCNACAGGGCTCCCGGGGACAGCCCTGCAGTAATTTCCCACCTCACGTGTAACGTATGTTGAGGCATAAAGAAAAATCAGATTGGTCCCTCTCACTGTCCTAGAAAAATGATAACGTAGAGAAAAAAAAAAAAAAAATCAGTATTTCAAAGTATTTGGATATGTTATGCTGTAACTTTTTTTCATAGGAACGGGCTGAGACAGGAAATGCAGGTTGTTTTCTTCCCCATACATAGTCCTGAAGGACCCTAGGTCTTCTAAATTGAGAGTAAACATAGCAAGTATTCTTTGGTCTGTATAACTGAAGGAAACTGCGGGTTACTTTCCACAGCACCAGAACAAGTCAGTCAAACAAGTCAGTGGAAATACCTGGAAAACCTGCAAGTTTTATTTTTGTTAGCCTGTTTGTTGAAAGAAAGAGGATTTGAGTTTTACATCTAAAAGCGGCAAGAAGCCTGGCAATGGCTGCTGGTTTGGGAGGTTATTTGTTTTTGGTTTTTTCTGAATTGATCCTTTTTTTTTTAAAGAAAGTCTTGCCATGACCTTTCAATAAATAAATTTACTGCAGACAGCTTTCTTTCAGACACAACTGATTTCGCAGATGATCATAAAACGTCCAGGAGAAACTGCAGTAATGGAAAATAGAACTGCCTGACAGAACATTATTGATATAGTTGTTCATAAATAATAGTACATGATTAAAATGCTGTGGGGGAAACGACCACCATTACATTCAACTAAGAGAGTGTTACCAGAGCTTATCTGTATCCTTCATTTCTCACACGCATCTTCTGTTTCTGTTCCTTCTAACAATCTTGGATTCTTTCACCTCAGCTTCTAGGTGTGCCTCGTTTTTTCTAATTGAAAGGATTCACCGTTCATGGGTTTTTTGAGTCATATGATGATGTTTTGAAAGAAAATTGAGTAATTTTGTAAGAATTGAAAGAAGAAGTATTCTGTTACTGTTTTGGAGCACATATGTACATATTGACTGCATTTATTTGATTATTTTTGTGCTTTGCACTGTCTAATGATAGAAGATATTGGAAGTAAATTATTTGATCTAATGCTTGCTAAAATAGTTATTTTCTTACTATATATATTCAGCAACATAAAAAAATAAGCGTTACAAAATAAACTATTTTAGCATTTCTGAGATACATGAAGGAGGCAATTTCTTGCATTTTAATATTAATTTTTAATCTGTTGTAACAATTTATTTATTAAGCATACTGAAACTGTGTAGTGGAAAAGTTATGCTGAACATTCATTCAAGCAAATTACAGATGAAACAAAATGTTTACTATGCTTATGCTTCTGTCAAGCTTAATTATTGCTTAATTTGAGCTACTGGATTCAATAGTCGTTCTAAATAACTGTATATTATATACAATAATAGATAGTATCATATATATTTATAAATGTTCAATATGTATAGATATATCATAGATATACAATATCTATGCAAAATAGTTATAAATGTGAAGCAAGAAAATAAAATATCTGAAAGTTTTGTTGCAAATGTGCCACTTCCTATTAATCCTTGGTGTATTTTAATATGTTTGTGTCCAAACCGGCACATTTTAATATGACAAAATTCAAAATACTTAGGAGCTTAAAAAAAAATAATTTCAAGACCCTTTTAGTAAGAAAAATGATCATTTAATCCCTATCTTTTTATTAATCAGAAGAAACAAAGAAAATGGGAAAAGCTGTATTGGAGTACAGGACAAAAATTATCATAGAGGGTGTTTTTGTTTTGGTTTTTTGGGGGTGTTTATTTGGTTTTGGGGTTTTTTTTGGTTGGTTGGTTGGGTTTTTGATAGATAGATGTCCAGTATACTTTTTGGATGGTATTTAATGACTAGAATTTTTTTTTCTGATTGAAATATCTTTTATCATTCCGCATTTTCAATACACATGTCAACCTGGACACCAAAGACACCTGCTTTTATTTTCATTGAAAACAGCTGCAGCTTAGTTATTAACTTCAGTGGGAAATGGATCCTCCTTAAGAACTAGTGAAGGAATGAATGATTATTGATGACTCAGTGCTATTGTGGATTATTGCTTGGTTTTTAAATGACAAAGATTCATTTAAAGAAAAAGAAGTGGTAATGGGTTTGTATTTTATCTTTTATGTTTCTATTTTGTCTAACACTGAACCTCTGGAAACAAAAACATCATAAAATAAAAAACTGGGTCAGGAGGAAAAAAATAATAAAAGAAGAGAAAGAAAACAATTCAGACTCAAATATGTCCTGAAATAAGTGCTAAAATGCTTAGTCTTTTTCTGAAGATTTTATCCATATTGTTGCTAAATTGCACTGTCAGCTTGTGGGAAGCCTGGTCTGGTTGTCTTGAAAACATGCAGCTGGTAGCTCTCCAAGTTTGCAGGCAATAGATCTATTATAGAATGGAACTGTAGAAACACAGCCTTGATACATCTTGGCGTGATATTCCCTGTACTTACTATTGATTCATCTCTACTCAACATGAATTTTCAAATGCATAGAGTGAATGTTCAAGCTAATTTTGACCAAAGTCTTGATAGTGCTTCACCAAGACATACTCAGACATTCCTTTATTCTGCTTATTCATCTGCTCCAAGTGCTTCCAGAGACTGGTAGAGGGAATTCTTTCATTTTCTCCAGTTATAAACTATCTTCAGATACCTAAAGGATGGATTTCACCCATGCAAGACAAATTACTCAGTGTCTTACTCCCCTTATTTTGACAGATATTCAATTCAATGTTATGTCCTTATGATTCATACATTGTCCTTTCATCTTTTTAGTAGATACCTAAAAAGAAAAAGATACATCTTAGCAATTTTTAGCCATTGTAGTCTCTTGTACCCATATACACAAAACCACTACATATAATACCTTGCTTCCAAAGGAGTCCAGGTAATTTTACATAATGCATTTTTTTTTGTTTAATTAGATTATCTTAGTGTACATATTTTAAGGTACCGTAAAAATGTATTAGAAAGTTACTTTTCTATATATATTTCTGTAGGTCAATTAGAAACACTGCTGTATTTTATTTTTGCAGCTTTAGAACACTGTTTAATCATAATGAGATGTCTCATACAAAAATGCAGGTAAAAAAAGTCATGGGAGGGGGGAAGCAAAAGAGAGAACATTCCACAAACATTTAAAACAATTACAAACTAATTGAAAAACAATACATGTTGTAAAGTGAAGGTACAGTACATGTCCTGTACTAATTAATACTGATGAAATTGAATCTTTCCCTAACAGGATTAGGAAGAAATTTATTTCCTTACTCAACTTTTATCATCATATAAATCAAATATGGAATAATATTTTTAAGCTAATATATAAGTATACCTGCATAAATTACAGTAAAAATTCCTTTCAAATCAATAGATTAGATATATAAGCTTTATTTTAAGAATTTTTTTTTTCCACTTTATAAAGGTATGACCTCATTAGATACTAAAAGAGGGAAAAGGCCTTCTGAAAAATGCATAAAAGCTAAATAACCAAATAATTTATAAAATATAGATGGGAAACATGTCTTTTCCTTGTGATAAATAGGTATACAAGCTTTTAAAGGAATCTTTGATCTGATCAAAAGAGATGGGTGTTTCTTATATTTCTGTTGAAATTCTCAAATGACAGGAAGGGCAATTAGGGAAGCTGGATGATTTATTGCTTCAGGGGTGTAATAGACAAAATTGTTCTAACAAAATTAAAAGCATGAAACTGAACTAAAATGCCTAGTTACTTGAGGTAGCTAAAACCAATACTTGCCCATTTTGAACTGCTTTAAAAGGCTGATGAGAAATAAATAATAACAATACATACTGCAACTTTCTGTCTTCTCCTTTAGTTCACAAAATTATTGTGACTTTCTAACTAAATATATGCTTTTTGCAGAAGGAATTTTATGACAGCTTCATATATATGACCATTTATTAGCAGAATGTGTAGCTGATGGCATACCTGAAATATAATTATGAAGGTTACCTTGGAAGAACTAAAAGAGAGAGAATGAGAGAGACAGACAGAGAGACAGACAGAAAGAAGTTGAGGGGAAAAACACCCATAGGAAATGGTAAAAGCAGTTATAAGAAAGAGGGAATATGGATACACATCCTCCCCTGTGGGGTTCCCCCAAATGCATGGGGTGCAAATGATGATGATGATTTTCAGCATGCTTTTTTTCTTAGTATTCCCCTTTCAGTGAGATCTGCTCAAACTCCGCATTGATTCCTATTTGTGATGACATTATAACTTCTTGGAAAACAAATGTTTTATATTTATTGGTAATTAAGTCCCTGTTCACGCATATTATCAGACATTATTTATAAGGAACTTCAGTGACTACTGTTCACTTTCTTTGTGCACTATGCTTTCTGGAGTAAAGTAAAATCTGCAAAACAAAAATGAAAGAGTTAGCGACAGCATATGGAATCATTGAATCATATAATAGTTTGAGTTGAAAGAGATCTTAAAGAGCATTTAGTTCCAAGCCCCCTGCAATGGGCAGGGACACCTCCCACTAGACCAGGTTGCTCAATATGGAGCAGACACAGTGATGGTTTCATTTCTGTGACAGCTAAGAAATATACAGTAAGTAGAAGCTGAACTTTTAGTAGCTTGAATTTATGTTCCTCTGAAGACAACAGTCTGTTGTTAAAGAGATGACAGTATCTCCTAATGGGATCATCTTTGCTAATACACACATGTGAATAACCTAGAAAGGATCTTAGGAATCATGTATTAAGCATATCCTCATTAACCAAATAAAAAATATGGCCCTTGTGATACTTAGAAATGTGAAAGTTGTTTTCTTTCCCTTCTTTTTTTTTTTTTTTTTTTTAGTTAACCTGTAAGACTTGAAAAAAATGTTTATTGTATGAGGACATAATATAGTAGTTTTTCGGGTAATAAAGTTTTCCTCCTTTTCAGTCAATACTTTAATTTTAAATGTAAAAAATATTAATGCCAAAGTCATAAACAAGAATGGTAGGAAGAAAAGATAGATAACTGCAAGGACACAAATAAAATAAAATAAAAAAGAAATAATTAATAGGAAAACAAAAGTTTTCAATAAAAATAACTAAACTCCCATAAGGACCAGCCTTTTGCATCTTTCATGATGCCTGAATGAGAGAAGAGCCTTTTAAATAGAAAAATCCCTAGTTAATGTCATATTTGCAACCAGAGCCTAGAACAAGATGTTCAAAACAGCAGTTAAATGATTTGCATTCTGCCAGGGTGAAGCATATCAGTAACCACAGATAGCACATTTAGTCTTCAGGAATCCATGTCAAAATAGCATTGAACATTTGAGTCAGTATTATCTCAAAAGTGAAAAATTAGGTGTTAAGACAAACAATATACAGAGCTAAGTACAGCTGTAGGGAAATAGCCTGAGTAACCCAACCATCATTCAAGTTCTCAGCTTGCAAAGCACTTTGAACAAAACAGATCAGTTGCACATGCAAGTGTTCCGTAGACATTTGCCTCTACAAAACAGTTCTAGAAGTTTATTAACTACTTGAGGAAGAGACTATTTTAAAAAATTATATTTATAGAATATGTACTGTAATAGGATCTGACCAAATACTGGATTTCCTCAGTATTTGTGAATAACTGGGGGAGAAATCATAACAGGGAAGGTGAGTTTTGTAAGTTTTTAAAAATAAACATGGCACAACACTCGAAGAAGACAATTTTTTAATTCACCTGCAATGATTGCTGTATTGATTTCTCATAAGGCAAAAAAATCAAGAAAATCAAAGCCTATTTGTGGAAAAGATATATATAGCCAAAATAGAAAGAATTCTAGCATACTTTCTTAATTTTGTTCACATACTGGGTATGCAAAAAAATCACTAATGGCCTTGAAAAGTACGTTGTCCCCTTACATATATCAATCATACATGTTGCAGTTATGGAGGAGATAACAGGTGACAAATAGACTTTCATGATGCATCTTGAGTTTTGTCTTACTTAATACAGATTGCTTCTGTTTTCCACATTCCAATGTTAAAAACACCAGTATTCTTTCAGAATATGACTGAGAAATTTGATTGTCCTGCACTATTAATGGAAAAAGCAAGAAGATCCCACAACAGTTTTAAAAAACCTTTCTTACCCGTGAACATAGTTGTTCAAGTTAGTATGGATTAAGTACTTTGAAATACCAGAACTGAAA
The DNA here is from genome assembly GCA_013398955.1 of Callaeas wilsoni. Classification (NCBI taxonomy): domain Eukaryota; kingdom Metazoa; phylum Chordata; class Aves; order Passeriformes; family Callaeidae; genus Callaeas; species Callaeas wilsoni. The sequence goes on from VWPU01003968.1 coordinate 203,557, forward strand.
TCAGTGTTATTGCTCCTGAGCCTTTGAATTCAAAGGCATCATTTCACTGTCTTTAATCTTCTATTTGAAAACATTAATTCTAGGTCCCTAAAGGGACATTTCTATTTTATTTTATGCTATGTGCATTTCAAATTATTGAATAGTAGTTTTGATCTGACTTTCTGATAAGGTTAAAACACAGCTGATGCAAAAGAACAAAGTATTTTGTATCCTGTTACATTCTATTAAGTCTGATTGTCTCATAATACTGATAATTGCATTTCATCATGCTCCCTGCTATGCAGATCAGTTTAAGTACACTGTAATGATAACGAAGAAATGAGGAGGTTTTACATGTAATGTTCATTCATTCACTTTTTTGGCACTTGGTAGACACAGCTTCCCCAAAATTTTCAACTTTCTTTCTATATTGATACGATCTTAAATAATTTAAAACTACTTACATTGAGTTCACAGAGAATTTTTAAAAATTCTAGACAGCTTTTATTTGTTGTTTTGAAGTGTATATATTAAAAAAACAAAAATGAAACCAAAGACATGGACACCTGAAATAACTTATAGAGAATTATGTATTTGTTTAATTAGTGACAATGGAACTCTAGAACTTTTTTTCCTCAGAATCCTTAAAAATGCCTCAGGGAAAGTGGTAACAGGATTGCAAACTCAGATATTTGTCCTTTATTAATTTATTTAGGATGCTAAACCATTCCACTATAATAGAGTTGGTCTTAGATTACGAGTCTTAGAATTCAGATGTCTGCTCTACTACAAACTTCCTGAATATGCCTAGGCAGGCTTTCTGAAATGACATTGCTAGCATCTTTCCTTTCTCCCATCATTACTCATCTGTTAAACAAGTTCAAATTAAAGAAATATATGGTAAACATTTCAAATCAGTTTTTCACAGAAGATAAGATCAAAAGTTTATTTGAGGTATCTAACTACAGGTGGAATGTCTTATAAAGCATCTATAATTTCAGTTTAGCAATGAAGTCAGACTCTTTGTTTGTAATTATTCAACAATTACTATAGTAACAAACTCATCTCTTTAACACAGGGTCACTGTTTCATTGCATTTTTATCAAAAGTTGGACATGAAGAAAGTGAAAGCTCATTTCTATGAAAAAAGCAACAAATTTGAACAATAATAGGAAAAAAGAAAATAAGTATTCTAACTTAAAAGTCTCTTTGTTAATTGTTGTAAGTTAACCCCAGTAGGCAGCTAAGCACCACAGATCTGCTTGAACATTCCCTGATTGCTTAAGCTAATTAAAGCAAAAGCTTCATACTCAAGAAAAGCAATGTAAGGAATTCATTCACTACTTCCCATTGAAGGGAGATTTTTTTTAAGGAAAAGCAGGATTTCCTCATGCCTAGCAGCTACTTGGGAAGACAAACACTATAACTCTGGACAGTGGAATGCTCTGAAATGGCCTTATCAATGGACACAAATGCCTGTGAGTTATCCCTGTTCCCATGCGGACTTACCCACAGGTCACAGTCCCTTTGACGGGAGTTCTCATTCAAGTTCCAGCCTGTCCAGTACGGCAGCAGGGGAGGAGCAAAACTGCCCTGTCCATCTGCTAACCAAGGCAGATTGCTGCTATTATCAAAATGTTCCCTGGCACAGCACAGTAAGGTGATAAGCAATACAGGACACAGCGAAAGCAGCCACTAACAAGCACTAGACTTTTATAAACAATAAGATGAGTGAGCCCCATGGCAAGCACAGGACACTGGCAGTTAATAGCTGAACAGTTACAGCAGCTATAAATTCAGTCTATCAGGCTGAAATCTGTCCTTATCACAAACCCTTCAAGACTCACATTGGGTTCCATAAAGGACTGCTGTACCTTAACCCCAGTAGGCAGCTCAGCACCACACAGCCACGTCCCTCACAATGCAATGGGGAAAAGAATCAGAATGGTGAAGGCTGAGATAAGGACAGTTTAAAGGATTAAGCAAAAACTGTGCACAAAAACAAACCAAACTAAGGAATTCATTCACTGCTTACCATTGCCAGGCAGATGATCAGCCATTTCAGGGAAAGCAGAGCTCGCCACATGCAGCAGGGACAAACAGATTTGGGCAATCAGATGTTGTAATTCAGAACATTACCTCCTTCTTCCTTTTCTCCTCCATCTCTTATTGCTGAGAATGACATAATATGGTATGGGGTATCCCTTAGGTCAATTTAGGTCAGCTGTTCCAGCTATGTCTCCTCTCAGCTTCTCATGCATCCCCGCACTACTCATTGTCTGGGCAGAATGAGAGGATGAAAACTCCTGGACTTAAAGTAAGCACTGTTCAACAACAACTAAAACACTAGTGTGCTATTAACACTCTCTTGGTCACAACTCAAAAACATAGCACCATACAATGTGCGATGAATAAAATTTGCTGTATTCCAGGCCAAGTTGGTAAAATAATTTACTAATCTTCTGTAGTTACTACATGCTAATTTCTGATACCACAAAATGTGAAATAATTCATTAAAATAGATTATAAAATAATACTAGATTTGTATTTGAAAAATCATGTAAAATTAATTGCATAAAGTTGTTGAAATTCCTTTTAAGGACTTGAGGTCTTCAAGAACAATAGCTATTTGTATGATCTTCATAGCAGACTGGGAAGCTTGTTTGTATTTCTGTAGTAAACATGGTTCAGAAAAGTTAAACTATGTATTAAACTTGAATTATTTGAACATTTCTGTATGCATATCTTTGAAGTAATTTTTTAGCTGTAAATGAATTATAATGAATAGTTCAACTAATGCAAGTGAGGTTTAGAAATTTAATGTAGTATACAATAGAGTTAAAAAAGAGATTCTACATATTATCTTGGCTTGTTTTTCTATTTTTTTTCCCTCAGTTTGATTGAAACAGTGGCTTTCAGCTAGCATCTTACACTGAAATTTCTTCTTAGAAGCAAAGCTTTGTTTTACACTCTTACAACGTATTTTGAGAAGAATGGGTATTTTAGGTACCAATGTATCAATGTAAATAACAGTATTTGTGAAAACTGCAGTACAGTAATGCTCCAAGTACCAGTCAAAGTGGTGGTTCTGGAGTATTCTTGTATAATCTTTTCAACTGTACTTGAAACATCACATGAAGTGATAACAGATATAATCTATATAGTTAAATTGCTAACATGAACCATTGACACCAAAAGTAAATTCACAGAAGATCATTTTAGAATGTCTGCCCAGTGAAATCTATAACTCTGAGTTGTACTTTATACTGTGTTTTACAACACAGAGAAAGAGAACGGAAATGGAATCTATTACAGTATGAAAAGGGCAAAAAGAATGAGCTTCATGTTTTTAGGTCTTGGAATTGTAGAATAATAGAATGGTTTGGGTTGGAAAGGACCTTTCAAAACCATACAGTTCCAAACTCCCTCCACGTGCAAGGACACCTTCCAGTAGATCAAATTTCTCAAAGCCCCATCCAGCTCGCCTTAGAACATTTCTAATGATAGGAATTTCACAGCTTCTCTGGGCAACCTGTTCCAATGCCTTACAACCCTTTTAGTTTTAATCTGTTAGCTTTTTTCCTATCACAGGTGGCCATCATTAAAAGAAAAAAAAAATCGTCTTTCTACTATTCACCTTTAAATATTGAAAGGCCAAATAAGGTCTCCCTCCATGTTCTCTGCTCCATGTCAAACAATCCCAAACCTCTCAGCCTTTCCTCACAGGAGAAGTATTCCATCCTTCTCAATATTTTCATGGCCTTACTATGGGTCCACTTTAACAGATCCATGTTTTTATGTCCTGGATGCCCCAAAGTTGGATGCAACACTCCAGGTGGCATCTCACCAGAGCAGAAAGAATTGCCTCCCTCAACTGGCTGCCACAGTTCTTTTCATGAGTTAAGGATATGATTGGCTTTCTGGCCTGCAAGTGTACCTTGTCAGCTGATATATAATTTTTCATCTACCAATATCCCCAACTCCTTCTCAGCATGGCTGCTCCTAATCCATCCATCCTCCAGTCTGTCATGATATTGGGGATTTGCCCAATCCAGAGAAAGAGTCTTGCTCTCTGCCTTGTTGAACTTCATGAGGTTCACATTATACCACTCCTTAAAACTGTCAAGGTTCCCTCTGGATTGCATCCCTTACTTCTAGCATATTAACTGCATTGCTCATCTTAGTGTCATCCAAAAACTTGCTGAGGCTGTATTTAATCCTTTTATGTCATTGATGAGTATATTCGAAAGTATCAGTCCTGACACAAAAACCCTGAGGGATACCACTTGCTATTGATCTCCATTTGGACATAGAGCCAGGAACTGCAACATTGGATGCAGCCATTCAGCCAGTTCCATCCATTAAGAAGTCCATCCATCAAACCAACAGCAACAATGGTTTTGTGTGAGACTGTGTCAAAGCCTTACCAAAGTCAAGATCAAGAAATATTCTTGAGATGTTTGCTATTCTATTCCATTCCATTCTAACTCTCTTCTATTTCCTCGTGCCTTTCTTGTAAATTGGAGCAACGTTGACTAGTTTTCTATCAGTGGGGATGTCTCCAGCCTCTTAAGACCATTGGTAAACGATCAAGAGATCTGCCACAACACCAACTAGATCACTCAGTACTTTGGGATGAAACCCACAAGGTCCCATGAACTTGTCATTCAACTAAATCATATTGCCTGTTGCAGCACTGAAATTAAGTGAAATCATGGTGAACTCTGAGAAATTCTCCGCTTTTGCTTCCCCTCACTGCTGAGACAGTGTTGGAAAGCATTCCCTGCAGTAGCTTGCTCATTGGTCATGTGTTTCATGATGTAAATGCAAACAGTTGCTCACCACCGATTGACCAATGCGCAGCCAGTCCCTGAATCACGCCTGCTCTGCCAGCCTCTCTACTAGACTTATTGCTCAGCATAGTGTCATATGATGTGGAATATCCCTTGGGTCAGTTGGGGTCAGCTGTGCCCCCTCCTAACCCCTTGTGCACTCACAGCCTCCTTCTGGTGGGGTGGGGTGAGACACAGAAAAGGTGTTGACTCAGTGCAAGCACTGCTCAGCAATTGCACGTAACATCCCTGTGTTATCAACAATGTTTCTGCACAAATACAAAACACATCCCCATAGTAGCTGTTGTCAAAAAAAATAAATTCTATCCCAGTCCAAACCTGTACAGAGGTACAGTATTAAAAGCTTTACTAAAATCCAGAAAGGCTGTGTGCTGGTTTGAAAGCAAAACCAGTGACAAACTCCAAGGCAGAAGTACAATTTAATAGGAAAAACTAAAATAAATGCAATAGTACAAAAAAGAAACCACTGACAGAGTCAGGATACAACCTGACACCCTGTCAGTCAGGGTGTTGGTAGCAGTCCAATAAAATGGTGGCTGCAGTCCTCCAGAGTTCTGCTGAAGATGGTCCTGTTGAAGCAGTGATCCTGTAGAAAAGGTCTGGTCTTCACCTGAAGGTCCAGTGGTAGCTCTTGTCCTCTGGGAATCCAGTAGGTAAGGGCTGACTCTGGTGTTCGAAATCTTAGCTTATATCCAGGATGGGATGCTTGATCCCTCCCTCTGGGCAGAGCATCTCACAATGGGAGGATGGAATTTTATCAGTCATGTGGTGAGACTAGATGGCCCATTAACAGGAGATATCCCTCCTAGAGGGAGGATGGGTCATGGGAGAGATAAGGAACGCTGCCCCACCCGGTTTCGACAGCTGGCCCATTAACAGAAGATAGTCCAGAGAGAGGAGGCAGGGGACACAGCCCCACCTAGTTTTAACAGCTCCTGAAGATGGTAATAGAATACACTGCAACCCAGGACAGGCTGCAACCGCCACCCTCCCTTCACCCACTCATGGTTAACCTTATTATAGATTTTTTGGGTTTTTTGTCTCATCTATTTAGTTTTATTTAAGTGGAGGTAGCGTCAGATAAATAGAGTATGATCTGTAGAATATCATAACTTTATATGAAGAGAAGTGCAAAAAGTCTTATAGAACCCTGTTGTAAACGTGAAAGAATGACAGAGGCCTTTTAGAGGCTACTGTGTTGTCAAGCTACACATTTGTAGTTACTCTAAAAAAGCTCTGTAAAAAGAGCAAAACCATAAAATCCACAGATTTAACCAGAAATATAACCAAACACATATATGTAAATATATAAGTTAAAGTTTGCTCTAACTATCTGTCAGAAAGTTTTGTCCTGCCTTGGAATTCATGATGTACATAATTTTTGGTTACATTAATGTACTGAATAGGACATTGTCTCAGAGCTCGTAGTAGTCCACAACGTCTTCTTTGCTGCACAATTGAACCGATTCTGTCACTTTTACTTCTTTTAAATCATTAAGATTTAATGAAACTTGCGCTTTTCAGACATAAGTATCACAGTCTAGATAGATAACCCATAAAAATTGATCTCAACAACATGTTTTAAATGTCTTTTAAAAATTATTTGCATCTTGTTTTCTGAAATCTTATATTGTAAGAAATATTTTTAGACTTCTTATTTGAGAGCTAATGCAGTATGTGATTTACTTAGCTACAAGTTGTAATAAATTTTGACTTACACTGCAATTTAGGACTGAGGAAAAATGTCCTTTTTCCATGCTGACCTGGTGTATGCTGTCTTTTTTTACTACACTAGATGCAGATGTCTCTATAGGATAATAGCTAATCTTCTTTCTATCCTATCCATAGTTAATCATTTTCAGTACTTAGTTGATTAACATCCTCCCTCCCTCCTCCTGTCTTTGAAAACCCAAACATTTTATTCAATTTACTTATATTTATTGATATTATGAAACTGTTGATATACCCTCAAACTTTTGACAACTCAAAGAAAAAGAAAACACATCTGTTTCAATAGTTACTTGTGAATGTTTGAAGTAATGCTGTCTAAACAATCATTCATTTCACGTTAGTCTGTACTTTTGACAAAGAAGCTTGTATCCATTGTGTTTAATGACTGTCAAAATCTAAAGTCTTACTGCTCTTCAGATGCATAAAGATCACAACAAAGGGTTAGAAGGATTCTGTAATACACAAGGACACAGAGACTTTATCCTTTAAATTTCTCTACTATGTTATAGGTTACCACAAATACCACATGAATCAGCATTACCATGTAAACTATCACAAAACATACCACTAACTAGTATACTTATGGTTAACAAACGAAGTGTATATATCTCAAACAAATTATTATCAGCATTCATTGACATAGGATCAATCAAAAGTATGTCAACAATCAATAATAACAGTAATCAATCATGTAGCAACAAGCAATAACGGCAACAGACAAGTAGACATATACTCTTACATAAACTTATTACTGAAGCAACTTATCAACAGTTGCTTAACAAGAAGTACAATAGAGGACTAATTGTGAGATAAATATCTCATCACTATCGTGTATTAGACAGATTTCAGAAGAGGAAAAGCAATCCCAAAGGAAAGGACAAACTGATTCCAGATGGGGATCCAACCATCCAAGAGGTAGGAGGGCAAACCAAATGAACCCCAGAAATGGGGTACAACAAGGTAACAGACAGAATCTCACTTCAATGATGATCTGTGATGACCTGAAGTCAGACAGGACTTCTCAGTGGAAGATTTCATAAAAAGTTAATGTGGAGAATTCAGTCTGTTTAAGTAAGGAAAAGTAGGTGTAGTGTGGGGAGTTCTCAGAGAGTGAGGCTCCATTTCAGATGAAAATAAATGCCTTGTTATAGAGATATAAGAGGGTATAGGACATCTTACTTAGAGCAGACAATAGATACACTTAATTTTGATTTTTTTTAACCTTAACAGCCAGTAGATGATGGCATTTTCTGTTCTTTCAGAGTAATTTTATTTTTCCAGACAGGTTTCCACCCTTTCAGACAATAAGTTGCTGTTACAGTGCCTTTTTTCTGTGCTTGTCAGTGGTATCTCAGGATGTGTCAAGTCTTTGTGTACCAAGCTGTACTTCAGGGACATTTATCATTCCTAGGCCCAGTTCCCAGGCTGGCAGTTTCAGCCTTGGAGTCCTTTCTCGTCAGTACTTTTTAACAGTCATGTTCTTTTGCTCAGTAAGTTTCACCTTCTAACCAGGGCACCTGTACAGCTGCTCTCATCAACAGTGAGCCGAACTGACTAAAACAATGACTGAAGAAATAGTTTTCCTATAATTCAGGACATGCCAACCTGGGGTTTCTTCAAACCTCTTTGGCTATTATGAGAACAGAAATACAAGTATGTATATATCATTATATGAAGGATGGCCTCAAATAATTTTTTATTTTAACATATTCTTTTCAGAACATGTTATGATGCCCACTAGAAAAGGGGCATGTGGAAAATGGTACAATGTGCTGGCAACTAGTGAAATTTAGAACAAGTCTATTGTGCTTCTGTTGAGTTTTATTTTTAAGGGAGACTTTTTGCTTATTTTATTTGTAAGATTTGCATTTTAAAAACCTGGCTACCAGTATCCTGGTGACTGTGCATAACACAAATTTATTGAGCATGGTAGAAAGACATCTGTTTTCTTTTATCTTTCAGAAAGAGAAAGTGGTTGTGGAGTCTATCATCTTCTTCTGCCCCATGTGAAAAGGAATTAAACACTCCTTGTTGGCTGACTGCTGCCTCTAAACCACAAGTACACAATTTGGGCCTTAGTCTCTTTTCAGATTCCTTTCTTTGTGATACATTGTTGTCCCCAGGTGCCACTGCTGACACTGACTCGCCTGTGGCTATACATTCCTCATACATACAGTTTGACACACAAACAATTGTCTGTCGAAGGTTTGTTCTTCATGAACATTAACTACAGTTTGTCTTGTTGGAAGGGTGCAATGTACCTTCAGGTTCCTTTTATAATTCTGTGCAGTTGTCAGCAGCATTTTTGTATTTTCTTTTGTTTAGTAAGAAATAAATTTATAAAAATGAAATCTCTCTAAGATATACATGAAGATAAAGTACATACCAACATAAAAATGAAAATGGTTTTTCTATACTTTAGAGTTTGTGGACAGTAGAATTTCAGTTTTTTCATTATTTTCATTATTTAGCTATAAGATATTACCAACAAGTCAAATTTTAAAAAATAAATTACATCTCAACCTTCATTTCATTTTAAGTTCAAGGCTTCCTGTTAGTGAGGAGAAGTATAAAATTAGTTCATAATCTTTCTTTTAAAAATAAAGCACATTTTTCACTAAACAACATTGTTTACATATTTCACCAGCTCTAGTTATCATATTAATTCAGTAGGATTCTTATTCTTTCTTATTCTTTTTGTTTTCAATCTGGAAAAAGCTATAAAATTCAGAAGTAGTGGATATTTATTGCATTAAGAAATTTGGCAATTCTAGCAAGGGATTCGTTGGAATTCTAAACTACCGTCTTAATTATTTTCTATTACATTATTATACTTTCTTGAAGAGAAACTACTATTATAATAGAAACAGTGTCCTTCCACTCACCAACAAATGAGCTTGTGTACAAAAGAGTCCTTGACAATATTTTCTTTTCATTACCAACTGCTAATTAGTCCACTGAACTTGTCTATGTGTGTTGCTGTTGTCATGCTTGAGCACCCTTGAAAAAATCAAGAAGCAAGCATATATGTTTGATGTCTGATAATTAGGTAATGTAGTACTCACTTGGAATAATTGGTGTGGAAACATATAATTATTTATTATTCTGAAAGTGTTAGAGGTACTGAGTCAAAATGTACCTGATTTTTTGGTAAGTTGATTCCAATTAGGCTTTAGTTAAAAGAATATCTTGCAGAAGCTGGTAAAACCAAGCACTCTTGCATGGGACAAAGGTGAAGGAAATATTGGCTCTAAACAGAAGCAGAGCGTTTGATGTAAGGCTTACTGACTCTAACATCACTAAGACCAAGTAATAGATTGCTTGTCTCTCTTGAAAATGTCTCTTTGTCTTGCCTTCACTATCTTCCTTGGTTAAAATGGCAAAAATAAGTTACTAAGCATAAAATAAAGAGACATTCCTTCTTGCAACGATCACTTCTAGACTTCTGTCTTCTGTTTTCAAGCTTGCATCATCTCTTTTCTCCTATGTTATTTCTCTGTTATTTCTCCTACTGCTTATACTTTCCACTTTTATTTTAGTTGGTCCCATTCTTCTTTTTCCTCATTCTTTCTGTTCCCACTATACACATACATTTATGATCAACTTTGTTTCTACCAGCAGTGAATCACTTTAGTCATACCTCCAATGGGCAGCTCTGTTTCTAGTCTACATATGTAGACTGAACGTTTGAGCAGTGTGATCTACATACAGTATGTATACAGTGTCTAGGACAATAGAAGCCCACTTTATTTATTTATTAAATCTCTTTACTAATGTGATTCAACATTAATAAAACATATATGTTCAACTGAAAACATAGACAAGAACAGATACAGGCATTAGTAATCACACATACAGTAATTCAACCAAATAAAATTTTTAAATTATAGAACCTTGAACCTGATTCAGGACTGGTAATTTAGTAAATCTTCGGTTACCTTTAGTGTTAGTGTTGCACCTAGTAGTATGGTTTAGTTGTAGACTTCGCAGTGCTACATTATCAGTTAGACTCAATGACCTTAGATATTTTTTCCAACCTAAATGATCCTATGATTCTATCTTTGGTTGCATTACCACATAAAGTGATGGAATGGTGGAAGTTGGAAAAATATAGCTGTAACCTTAAATTCACACCCAAAGGGACATTACCAAACATACAGTGCAATTCTATGGAAGGAACAAGGGAAAAAAACAAGAAAGTATCCCTAGAGGTTAGTGCCACCTGTATTTTGAGAAGGTATTAATAAATTGGTCAGTGTGTCTTGGGCTCAAATTATGCATCTGATTTAAATTCCACCTTGTTTTCTAGATAGTTTTCTTCATAAAGGTACTCCAAATACACTGCAATTTATTTTTCCTCTCATAATGTATTCATTTTAGGTTTTTAAAGTTTTTTTTCCAGAGTGGCAGTAATTATTTTTGCGTAAATTTAGTTATATTCTACAATTTAATTTTGGGATATACCTGGGAGACCTTACTGCAGCCTTTCAGCAGAAGGAGGTTTGTAAGAAAGATGGTGACAGGATCTTTTGGTAGGACCTGTAGTGGCAGGACAGGGTTGACTGCTTAAGACTAGAAGAGGAGAGATTCAGATGAGCTATAAGGGAGAACTTTTTTCCAGTGAAACACTGGAACAGGTTGCCCAGAGAGATGGTACATGCCCCATCTCTGAAAGTGTCCAAGGTCATGTTGGACAGTGCTGGGAGCAATCTGATCTAGTTGATGTCCCTGCTCATTGCAGGGGGATTGAACTTCAAATCTTCCTTTCTACCTAAACCATTCTATGATTCCAGCTAAGCTTTGTGGAAAAATCAAATATCACAGACTAACTGGCAACAAGTTTACTGAGTTTAATATATCATATATTATACACTATGCATGTGATACATATGTCTTACATTAAAAAGTATATGACATATTACACATTGTGTATTATGTATTATTTGAGGATGTTAGTTTCAAATAATCCATTTCAATTCATGTATATGGAAAGGCAATAAGTGTTTTTGTGTTGTGCATAGCTATGAAGAAAGAAGAGCTGATGCTTATGACACTTATATAGAGATGCATTTAAAAGATGGAAATGAGGTTAGTATGAACTTTGCTTTTGCAAAATATTTGTAAAATGCTTTTGTTGTCATTTTCGTACAACTTTTCATGGTTATAGATAGTCTGTGCATCTTCTGTACTGATATTTTTCTTTGGAAAAATCAATATAGTAACCATTCGTTTTGTGTTATGTGTGTGTGGGTTTTTGCTAATTCATAGTTAAGCATTTAAGAGAAGTAAAAATATGTCCAATACTCCAAGTTGTAAACATGCTTTTCTTACAGAGCAGGTAACTAATAGTCAACAATATTTGCATGTATTTATGGAAGAGATACATGTTGTAGATCCCTGTGAAGCAGTAGCAGCTAGGGGCTTGATCAAGTATATGTGGAAATCCATGGTATCTTACCTTTACTAGAATGACTTTATCACTCTTCCCTAACTGAATTGATTTTAAGTCTTAGAGCTGAATTGAGGACACAAACTCCATCAGCTTTATCTTCCAGCAGGTAGACTGCCTTTGCCAGTGGAAAAAGAACTGTTTGTAGATCAGATAAGTACTAAAACCTGTCCTTATCTTAGGGTACCAGCAAGTCATAAAACTAGCATAATTTGTCTTATTTCTTGTACCAAATAAATACAGTGCTAAGTATGAATCCCTGAAAAAAACTCAAGGCATATTAAAATTCTCTGATAAATAAACCACAGATCATATACTATGTTTGTAAATAAGAAACATGATGTTAGATGAAAGGGATTTAAATAAATAAAAAGGTCACATGTATTTTAGCAAAGTTGTTAAAGAATGATACAATCAGGAACACAAATTTCACACCTAGAGGATGGATCTTGTAGCCTTAATTCTATGCATCAGAAAAATATTAGAAATTCATACATAGATACTGAACACTATGTAACACCTTTTATAGTAGTTTTGAGGCTGCATATTATATTTTTCTATATTGATAGAGGGATAACTTTAATACGGAATTAATGGGATAACAGTGGAATACAGGATCCAGTTCCAATGTCCACACTTCATAAAAGATACCCAAAATCTGAGTTTAGAAGACACCGACAAAAATATTCTGAGAAATCAGGGCCCTGAGTGCACAGATAGGCCTTAATATTCAGGGGAGGCTATTAGCCCTAGCTGGCCTACCCTGAACACCACCCTAAACACACACGTGCACATCCATACACATACCCCAGTCCTTGCGTTCAGAGGCTCGAGTTAAGCTCAGAGCTGAACGTCACATCCCTGCCTGAGCCCTGCCATGGGTGTCCCTGAGCTCAGTCCTGCTCCTGCCCATCCTGATGTGCTGACTCTTCTCCCCAGACTGATCCTCCACCTCACTCATCACCTCCCATTTGCCTGGTGCTGGTTGTGCCTGGGCAGGATGCACTGCTGTGCCCATCCTGCTCTGCTCGGCTTCTCTCTTAGGGTGCCACTGCCCTGCCTGCCCTGGGCCACCCTCCCATCCCTCAGGACCAGCCCCACTACTGCTGCTTCCTGACAGCCGTTGCCTTATTATTTGAGACAAAGAAAGATAGTATTTGTTTATCAAACTAGAAGGAACTTTACCATTATCTAAATGGAGAGACATTTCTCATTTTATTACATATGTTGACTAAGGTATAAAACTCTATAGAAGTTCAGATTACATGCGATGTGTTTTAAATTCCAATTTTTTTTGCTGTTTTTCTTATTATTGAACTAGTCATAGGAACCACATACAAAATTATTATCCTTTATCACTTAAATTTCTGAAAGCCCTTTGAAAAAATGTGGTAGCACAACATTACTCATTTAAGTGTGTAACCTCACTAAATCCTGTAGTCTTTCTTATTCAGGATCAAACTAAATGGTTATCATACTGTTCTCTGTCCTAATAAAATCTATTAAATAGCTTTTATCATGTAAGTAGTGTGGAAAATAAAATGACAAATATGATTTAATCTGTCTTTTCAAAGATAACTGTGAAACTTATTAATAAAATACAGAAATGTCATTCTCATAGATTATACATTTGTTCAGGGAGAAGATAAAATTTTGATGACTATGCAGAAATTGTGGAAGAAGGCATAATGTAAATATGACAAAATCAACAGCCATTCTAAAGTGAATGGCATGAAATCTAGATCAACACAGACAGGCAAGAACGCCTGCTCTTTTTGCACTTGAATGAGATAAAAACTTAAAATTATTTAATTTCATACAAAATGCTTAATCTTATATAATTTAACATGTCTGACACTAATTACACAAGCATTAGAAGTGTTCTTTCTTGAGTCAAGAGTTTGCCCAAGGCAGTTTAAAAGTTATTCCACATGTCTTTGTGAATAAGATTTTGTGCTGACTTACCTATGTTTAGTGGCCTTAATAATTTTAAGACTTCCAAACATAAAACACAGACAACATTTAAAAGTGCAATTCTAAAAGATGACAATAAAGCAAATAATTTGATTTTCCTAAAGTGCCTGTACACACTAGAATGTCATTCATTTCTCAATTTTCAGTATCAGGTTCTTCTACTGGAAAAAAAAATCATATCTAATATGCAATGTACCAAGCAGTGTTAATTCAAACTCTTTGGTTCAGAAACATACCTGTTTACATGAGTCTCTGTTCATTCTCCTTCATTGCCCAAGTTTGCATGCTGCTGTGGCTGACACAACAAATGTACCAAAAATCCTCATGTAACTTTTTAAGCAGATTTTTATTTTCAGTTCAACAAACAAAAATGCATATCCTTTGCATTTAATGGCAAAAAAGATTCCAAGAGAAACCTCCTATGTTCTTTTGTTCTCCTTAGGGCAAAAGACGGTCTCTTTCTTTTGAAGCATTGCCCTCAAAACATTTATCCGTTCTTTTCTTTCATGTCTTGAAGCTCTTTTGGTTATGCCCGCTAGGAATCAGATCCCTGAACTGACTGCCAGCCTCTGCACTTGGGTTCCTTAAAGAGAAGAGCCATCTGGTCTTCTGCATTCTTCTTGCATCCTAATATGCCAAAATAATATCTTGCCAAAATCCTTATTCTTCAACATTCTTGCTTTTGCCTTTGTCTTGGATGAAGTAAGCTGTTTGCTGTTGTAGTGGGTTGACCCTGGCTGGATTCCAGGCACCCACCAAAGCCTCTCTCTTACTCCCCTCTGCAGCTGGAGAGGGAAGAGAAAATATAACCAAGGGTTTATGAGTTAAGGACAGAGAGATATCACTCACTGAATACCATGATGGGCAAAACAAGCTAGAATTAGAGTTATTAATTGAAGTTATTACAAACAAAATCAGGCCAGGATAATGAGGAAAAAAAAAGAAAAATCCAAAACTTAAAAAGACCTTCTTCCCATCCCTCCCTCCTTCCCAGCTCTACTTCCTCTCCCAGCGGTCAGGGAGATAGGCAATGGGGGTTGTGGTCAGTTCATCAACGTTTTATCTGACGCTGCTCAGGGACAGGACTCCTTCCCCTGCTCCAGCATGGGGGCCTGTCACAGGAGACGGTTCTCCATCAGCTTCTCCAACATGAGACCATCCCACAGGCAACAAACTGCTGCAACATTGGTCATTCTTCCACAGGGTGCAGTCCTTCAAGGACAGGCTGCTCCAGTGTGGGTCTCTCGCAGGGTCACAAGTCCTACCAGGAAACCTGCTCCAGCATGGGCTCCTCTCTCCATGGGTCTGCAGGTCCCTGCCAGGACCCTGCTCCAGCACAAGCCTCTCATGGGTTCACAGCCTCCTCTCAGGCATCCACCTGCTCTGGTCTGGTGTNATCTCCTCCACGGGCTGCAGGTGGATTTCAGCATCCCCGTGGTCCTCCATGGGCTGCAGGGGCACAGCTGCCTCACCATGGTCTGCACCAGGGGCTGCAGGGGAATCTCAGTCCCAGTGCCTGGAGCACCTCCTGTTCCTCCTT
Organism: Callaeas wilsoni; assembly: GCA_013398955.1. Classification (NCBI taxonomy): domain Eukaryota; kingdom Metazoa; phylum Chordata; class Aves; order Passeriformes; family Callaeidae; genus Callaeas; species Callaeas wilsoni. The sequence goes on from VWPU01003968.1 coordinate 219,083, forward strand.
CTCCACTGACCTGGGTGTCTGCAGAGTTGTTCCACTAACATTCTCGCTCCTCATTTTCTCTGGCCACAATTATAACTACAAAATAACATTTTCGCATTCTTCTTCTTCCTCTTCTTAAATATGTTTTCACAGAGGCCTTAACACGATTTCTGATTGGCCAGTCATTGACCAGCACCCATCTTTGGGCCTACCAGTGACTGGCTCTGCTGGACATGGAGAAAGTTTTCTCCCCATTACCAAAGCTTGGCCAGGCAAACCCTGTCTATCAAAATTGTTCAAAAGAAGGTGTAGAAGGTGGTCTGGGCAACGAAATTCCACATTTTAATAATTATTAATAACAATAAAACCCCATAATATATGATCTATAATATTATATATTATATATAAAATATAAAATATAAAATATAAAATATAAAATATATCATACATAAGGCATATTATATAGTAAATAATATATCATAATATATAATGTATCATATATAACATTTAGTAGTAGTAGTACTAGTACTTCTAGTTCTAGTACTAGTACCTCTTGATTATTGATTTAGCATTATAACAAAAAATCACAGGTTTCCATTAACCAGGTTTTTACTGGTTTCCATCAATAAACTCAAAAATTGTGATGTCTTCCAAAATACAAAATCATATATAACTTCTCTGGGAGAAAAAGCACAGAAAATTAAATGATAGTGTAATGATATTAACTTTCAATTAGACAAGCAAAATCCATTAATTTCATGTTAGGAATATAACTAACTGACCAGTGAGGTACTAATCATCTGTCTTGTGGAGCTGAGAATGCTTTTTTATGTGGAAACACCCACTCAGGTAAAATTTTGGTCATCTGGGACAGAGACTATAAAGATTTATCTGAGTCCTGCTCTGATGAAGAAATTATCTGTCCCATTCTATACTGTGTTGTTGGAATCTACACCAGATATTGGGAAGATTGTTAGGTGATAATAGGATTTGCTGGTGGTAGTGGCAGAGCTACTCTGCATTTTGTGAGTGACAGGATTCTGATGACCTTCTTAGCTAGGTGAAGAGGGTGAATTCGGGCAGAATTTCTATCCCATATGTCCTTGACCAATAACAAATCTAGTAAGGGCATAAGCAACCCACTAAAACCAGCTGAAGCAATAAAAAACACTAATTGAAACTACGGTGGAACAACATAATAATTAATGTAAATGAGACTGCCCAGACATGGCTTTTTGTCTGTGCTGAGGACAAAGAGTTCAGTCCCTCTAAGCCTCCCAGCTTGTGAGCTTGTGCATACATTAGCTTCGGTGATCGAAATAAAAATTAAATATACTTCTAAAAAGTATGAGTCCATCACAGGAATGAAGAAGCAAAGAAGGATCTTTTGCTAACATTTAAAATGGAGAAGCAAATTAGAATTCCAGTATATAGCTGTTGTTCTATTTTTTGAAAAAAGAATAAAAAGAGGACATGAAGTTACAGAAATTAAATACTTGTATGATTTCCAGTAAGGTTCCAATGATTATTGCTCTGTTATAATTTCATTATGTGTATTTTAAATAAAATTAAAGTAAAAGAGTTAATAAATCTTTATTGACCTGAATCTTATAGAGAAAAAGACAAGTGAAGGCACAAAAGGAAGTAGATGTGCCATGTTAGAATGACTAATTTTTCAGGTGATAATGGTAATTAATTCATTTTAAAATACGCTTAGCTGGGGCCTACTGCTATGTGAAAGGCATGAAATAATTTTTGTAAATCTCTTATACATATATTTATAGGTGACAAGTCAAGTGAGTTTTTTGTTAAATGCTATGCTAAGTAAATCTGTTACTTTAGCATAGATTAAGTAAAAGGGGACAGTTATAAAATACGTTTAAAGGAAAACCAGAAGACATACACTGTTCTAATGAAATCATAAATTTATAGACTGACAGACTACAGAATCAAAAGCATCAGAGCTTTTCACAAAACACAGGGAAAATACATTAAGAGAGAATTGCAATTGTTTTCACTTAGTAAATGTATGCAACATGAACTTTATTGCATTCATAATTTAATTTGGGAAAAACTCACAATATGAAATTATTCTGTTTCAAACAGTCTACATCAATGAGCAACAGATGTTCACAATTATATGTTAAGCTGTATAAGTAGCTCTTCAGGATATAAATGTAAGTAAAATTCTATACAGGCAAAGGGCAACTGTATTTCTAAGTGGTCCCTCACATGAGAAAATGCAATTAACATTCATTAAGAATCATGTCTTTTTTCAGAACAACCAAAGCATTCTGAATCACACTGTGGAAGTGATCATGTTTACTATCTAATTATATTTTGTGAAATGAGTTGCACATATATCGTTTAGGCCGGGAGCACAGACAAGATTTTTGAAAAGACCGAAGTCATTCCTGAAGAACGATGAAATCCCAAACCACTAGTGGGGGAAAACTGTATAAAAAAGCTAAGGATGGCAATGCAAATGTTTATGTGCCGTAGATAGCATGGTTTGTGGGTGATGACTCCTGAAATGTGCAACATTCAGAGATATTTTATGCTGTCCCATAGGTTCTTTATATTTTATCTTTGGCTTACAGAAACATAATTTAAATAAGCTTAGCATGTGAGAGTCACATAATGTATTAATCATCAGATGTAAGAAATTATACTATATTTAATGACAGCAACCTTCCCCGTTCTGTACACACTATTCTTCATACCACAAATTCAGCTCATTATTTCCATTTTTGCCCTCTGAGCATTTAGTTTCCAAGTATATGCCTTTATTTCACTGCTCACTTGTTAAGGTTTCCTTCTGTGCACTTGTGTCTCATTGCAGCAAACTACCATTTAAAAATGAAGTCATTGGGAATTAAATTGGAGTTTAATTTTAAGCTCACACTATAATTCAGTCAGAATAAACACACATGAGCTCAGAAGCTTTCTCAGATGAGGGCCTGAAGGCTTAATGTGGTTTCATTCAGTTGTTCCTGCTTTGCTTCCACTTTTTTTCAAGTAAATAGATAGGTCCCAGCTCCTAGATATTTATTTAGTAACAGCTGACCAAAAGATAACGTTTCTGTTTCGCAACAATGTTTGAATTTACAGTATTTTTTTTTAATTCTTCTCACAGCATTTTGTCAGGACAGATTCACACCAAACTGCCCTTTTTAATTTGTTGTACGTGTTGTACGCTTACTCGGTGACACCATTTGACTGAAAACATTACATCTCTTTACAAAATAATATTATTCTGAACCTGTTCACATCAGGTGTACTGTATCAAAGAATCCAGGATCAAGTGTATCTCTTGGTTTGAGTTTTCTGTTAAATCAGAATATTAGTTTATAGTGATGTGGATAATTTCTGTTGCACATAACTTAATTGATTTATTCTCAAGTAAGCCTGTGTCTTAATTAAATATATAGTTATATACAACCTTCAAAAAATTAATCCGTGAAACTAATAAAATACCTACTGAGTAATATATAATGTATGTCCTTCTTTTATATCAACTCCTGCTGCCTGAGTATATTATATTATAAAATAATGTAAGAAATAATAAAAGTTCTGGATCTTAATTTAAAGAGATTATCTGGAAAACTTCCAACCTCCAGGTGCACAGATAAATTCCCTTTGTTTTTGTTTCACCTCAATAGTAGGGTTTTTCTATGAGAAATATATCCATGCTTAGAAATTATAATCAATTTTATGTTTATCTGTACTAAAATCTTTTCCACAAACAATAATTTGTACTATAGTTTATACCAAAATCTCTCAGAAGTTACAGAAAAATTATTCAATGGTTTTATTTCTTTTCTCTTCATGTCTTTGCATTCTTTATCTCTGAAGTATATGTTTTGAGTACTTATAAAAGCATCCATAGCAGTTATGCTCCATACACAAATGACTTACAACAGTAATATCAAACAGACTCACTAACACATGAAGCTGGAACTGAAATATTTAAGGCATAATACAAAATATTAAATAATGGATATCTGGAGAAAAATTAATGTTTTTCATGGACAGAGGTGTGAGTCAGAAGGAGGAGACTTCAGATTCTGACACTTTTTCCAACTTACTCATGTGATTTTGACCAAGCTACTTGATGTCTTGGTGGCCAAAGTCCCCATCAAACAAATGGGAGTAATTTTATTCCTCCTACCCGTTTGTCTTTTCAGATTATCAGATATTCAGTACAAAGGCTGCTTATTATTATGTATGATGCTCGAAAAGCACTATCCTGATTCAGATTTGGCTGAGACACTGATGTTATGCATATTAAAACCCCACGGAAGGTATTTTAAGAACAAAAATTCCATGGACTATCATAATTTTTTGGGGGGAAAAAATATCGGCTTTGCTTATGCTGCATCACATTTGAATTTCAATTTCTACATTTTCTTTGTAGATTTTGTTTTCTGAATTTTTTTAGAAATGTTGAATTAAGACGTGTTAATGTATTTATTGCATCTCTTGCAGCAGCTATGCTTTTGCTTTACTGTTATTCACTAAGAGTTAACGGTGTAGGAGAAAACACAAAAATATATGAGGATGACAACATAATATTATCTATATTTTTCATTTGTTATTTCTACTCCTTCATCTGGTAATGAATAGTCAGACTCCTGAGCTGTATGATTCCACTCAACACGTCATGCAGAGGAGGATCGGAATTCTGATTATATGAGCAGAGGAGACTTTTCCTGTCAAAGACATGACAACCTTCTGTTTCACAGATGGGGTTTAGACTGAATGCCTCCTCTCTCTGGAAAAGACAATACAGAATGAATATGCCAGGGACAAGGAAGTAGCAAGCTAAGGTAAACTTTGGACACCACAATCTTTCTCTACCATTCTAACTATTAAGGACTCTGAAAGAGGGTCAGAAGTCATTGGTATTAAATAGCAGCTATAAATATTGTCATGGTTAATATGCTTGTTTGTACCAGCATTGTGACTGAGCATGTGTGTCACGCACACAGGTGTATATATGTATGTATGGATATATTCTTTCAAGCTATGGTACTCACATGATTCCTACACACAACTAAACACACCTTTATCCCTTTGACCATATTGCTCACAGTCCTATGCAAACTTCTTGGCTAAGCAAATACAGTATTAGAAAATACAAGTAAGACTGTTCTTGATTACAGTATTTTACAGTCTTCTTGATTACATGTATTTGGGTTGGTGATAAGCTGATATGAACTATATCCGAATTATCCCACTAATAATTAATAATTTTCATACATTTAGGTATAGTGTAGAAACAGAAATCACTTTGAATTTTTTTGATTGTGGTGGTTTTAATCAAGAATAATGGTAGTACAGGGCAAATCTGTGCATATCCATATATTTTCCACATATATGCACGTTTGTCCTATACAAAATTTGACTGTACGTTGTAATGTCATAGTGATGTTATGTGATCTTTTTAAAATATGGCAATGCTCTGAAAAGTATTTTTCTCACCGTTGTATTTCTTATACATTGTCTTCCTCTCAAATAAAATTAATCAGCATGTAAAGAGAGATTAATTACCTTGCAAAATGACTGCAAATCTCTGCAAATTATTCCAAGCAAGATATCAAGTATAAGGTAATTTGGTGCTGAGTTCAAGTCTTCTGTTTTTTCTCTCTGAGCAGTAAAATATAAAGTTAGTTTTGTTGTGTACTTTTCTTTTAAACATCTAGAGGGCTACAGAAATCATAAAGAAAAAAAAATTCTTCTTTTTTGTTAAGGATTATCAGACTTATCATTTGCCTTTTTTTAGTTTTTTTCCTTAATGAGCTCTAGCATTTCTGGGTTGTTCTTACCTCACATAATTTTAGAGATTTGTTATGTTTGTTGTTAGATATTGTATGTTTTACATTTATATCCATCTGGTTTTTAATTGTGATTTGTACATGGACTTTGAAGCAAAAATCATCTTTCTGTTATGCATCTGTTCATTAGTACCTTATGCATCACATTTTTGAGTATTCTTATCTTTTACACTCTATCATCAATAAAACATACACTACATAATGCTTCAATTGAAACATACAGCTCCAAAGTTGTCTGTTGGTGTCTTTCCTGTAAATGATAAGGATTAAATCAAATTCTCAACAACATATAAAAGTGTAGTGTATATTGAAAATTATTAAAAAAAAAAAAAAGAAACTTGAACTCTTGAACTGTAACTGACAGATTCCAGGAAGAAGAAATTAAATACTTATAGACAATTTTTGTGAGCTTTGGGATTTTTTTATACTCTCATGGGATCAAATGAACTTGTCACCCTTTATGTAACATCACATCTGCTTAAGAAAAAGAAAAGAAGTTATTATGAGACAGTTTTTGCAATGTATGAGTCACCGTGTCCTCATAGACTATTAAATGCATTTGAAGATGAACTTTTGAAGATTTGGTGAACGTACTTTGAACAGTCAACAAAACTGACACATACTTAAGATGAAAAATTCAGTCTTGCAACTTTGACATACTCTTTTATTCTCTTAAGGAGACTGCCCTGCTAAGGGCAGGTTTTTTTGCTAAGGCTCTCAATTATGGAGAAAACAAAGTCTGTATTAACAGACAGTGGTTGGAGTTTCCACTACCAATGCTTTTAGGAGTTACAAAACTAAGGGAAAGTAGCTGCAAAAAAATAGATTGCCTTCATTAGGACCATGTAGTATTTCAGCATTTAACATTTTTTTGTTTAGATTGAGTCTGTTCAGCTATAAAGATATAATGAGAGACAAAAAATAAAGGAACAAACCTATTGCTACAATGGTCAAATGATTGAGAGGTGCAGACAGATCTTTACATGAAGTAATACTTAAAAGTATATCAATATAGCTCAGAAGCATGGAAGTGGCCATCATGGATCCTTCTACACAGATAACTCAATGAAAGCCAGCCACACACTTTAAAAGTAAATCTCCCAGAAGCCCTCAATACTTACCCTTGTACTGTGGTACAGTTTCAGTGTTCATGAGCTGGATCCCTTTCAGATGAAAGTAAAAGAGCAAAACTAATGCATTCTAGGTTTAAACAGAGATTGTGTCTCTGGGACCCACCAAATAGATAACTCAAAGCCAGAAGCTCCCACAATATATAGTGTGCATTTCAGGTCTTTAGCTTATTTCCAGTCATGTACACTGCTTGCTAATGTATACAGAGCCACTGACTGCATCTGTCTTGAAAGTATCTTGACTCCTAATATTTCATATCAGTCGTCTGCAGTAAGGCAAGGATTTAATGAATGTGGGTTTCATGAGTCAGAGAAATGTCTGCCTTTCATGGCACCATCGAATTTCTATTTCATTAACATGACATCATAAAATACTTCTGCTTAAAAAGAGTTGCAACTTACAGGATGATTATGGCATTCATTAAAATGAACTGTGTAGTCAGTAGTCTTTTTTCAAGATTTTGTTTAAGTATTTTAGTGGTCATTGGTTTAGTTGCAGTGGTCATCATTAAAATATCATTGGCTGCCACATAGCTGACAGGGTTATTTCTTGTTTAAAACAAAACAGAAGTCTTTCAGACACTGCAGTGACTGCTGACTCTTCAAATGGTGACCTGATTATTTCACTGTTTTGATCATGTACCACAGTTTACAGTGCATAGTTTAACAAATTTGCTTACATATTGCTCTTAACATAAAAGTCACTTTAAATTAGGTGGGCTAGTGGAGAAATGCTCTTAAAACCTCCCAAAGAGAGGTATTATTATCTCTTCTGCTCAGTAATGAGTTCTAAACAAGGAGACAAGATTTATGAAGATATAAGCATAAAGGTGAGAATGAATTTTTCTCATGATACACTTCATGATATTTAATTTGTTTTGTTTAACCAATAGGAATGTGAAATTATCTCTTACTCCCCAGGGAGAAAGACTACAGTAACTACTTCACACATACCTATGAAGTGATAGAGATGCTGAAGATAATGATTGAATTCAGTAGGTACAAGTCAGAGCAATAATAATAATAGTAATAATAATAATGGTACAGTGCTGGTTTTTTCGCTTTATTTATGCTCCCTCCTGAATGAGGAAAATGCAAGTATGGCAAGACAACTTATAGCAGGGAAATACTGTTATTATTCAAATCAATATCTAACTAATTTGTACTAATGTGAGCAGCATCTGTAATATAATTTTTCTCATGTTATCCAAGCGAATGTTTTAGACAATAAATTACAGGCACATTCATACATAAAATCTCTCACTTCACCTCCCTTTTTCTCCATCATTTGCTTCCTCTTCCTCCCTGTGTTTATTTGTACCTTCCAGTGAACATTTGAGTTTGTTTTTGTTTTATACACAAAATAGTGATCTATAAAAATGAAATCCCGAATGGCCTTTTTATTGAAAGACATTAAACTAAAGTGTGAAGAAAGACATAAAAATTGCTAAAGAAAGGAAGGAAATCAATCTTGAAAGGCAAGAAGAGAAGCAGGAAAAGTAGACTGAGCCAAGCTCCTCCCTTCCAGATTGCAAACAAAAACACGCTGAGAATATCTGCTGGGAACATACGCAGAAAACTAATAGAAATTTTGACATCCATATCGAGCTTATATGAAACCTCTTTTTATTTCTGGGGGTTTTCTTTCGTTGTTTTCTCCTTTTTAACATTTGATCTTCATCTTTAACTCTATTTCTTCTTTCTTCTTCAGATTCTCTAGAACTTAAACTAGTCTAATTGAATAATTATTTTGGGGCTACTTTTTTTTTTTTTCATCATAATAAGCCACATTAAATAGTAAAATTATAGCAATACATTACACTCTGGCAAAGAATGAGGTTAAAAGGAGAGTAAGTGCTCAAGAATGATTGTTGCTGTCCAGTAGCCACCAAAGTGAATTGTATGTTACTTTTGTTTTATTAGCTCTCTTGGGCCAAATCTTTGTCCATTGCAAATTGGCCTGATTTTAAATAGATTCCATTAAATCACACAGCTTTATAACAGGTGAGAATATGATTATGTGAAGATACCTATGCTAATGCATACAAAAGGGTTGAAAAACTTAAAAGTAGGCGACTAACTTACCTTTAATTAGTATTTTTCATACAGAACTTCAATGAAAAATATGTTTAGTGAATGAAGAATTTCCCAAGAATGATTTGGAGTTCATGTTAGCTGAAAAAACAGCAAAGCATAATTATATTAAGGATATTGCTGAACATAAATTCTAGTGCAAAAAGTTATATTAAAGTCTACATATTAGCATAATTATGTTAATGAGATTCGTTCAAGCAGTGTCTAAAGTCACATCCTCTTGAAAATCAGGATGCATGATTTCCTTTTCTGAAAAGCAGGAGAGCAAAGAACTAATTTCTCATTCTTTTCTTTTCCTTCTCTGCACTGCAGTGTTCTGTAGGAATATTCGCATTTACAGTAAAGCATAACTTTATATTCCAGACTGTTCTTTCAGAAATTGTATGTAAGTCTACTTAATCTGTTAATCTCTGTATAAGATGTCATATTTATCCTGTCAAAGGCAGTGACTCTTCCCCTTACTGTACCTGACTATGTCAGGTTATTTTATTTTTCTGTCACTAAAGGTACTCAGACATCTTTTCCTTACTATATATGAGGGCATAAAGAGTCAGTCATTTAACTGCTGTGTAAAATGGCATGTGCAATTTCTGAAACAGTTGTAACTAATAGAACAATGATATTGAATATTACATAACATCTGAAGTCTAAGTTGAAAAGAAACAGCTTCCCTCTTACTGAGTAAATGAAAATAAAATTCTGGCAAAGGAAATCTCAATGTGTCTGGAGGACAATTTGTTATGGGGGGAATTCAGTCTTCCTCATAAGCTTGATGAGTTTGTCCAGAACTATGTTTTTTTTATTGGTGGTCAAATACTCTGGTCTAGCCAAGCATCTGGTACAACAGACATGATAGGTGATAAAGAATCCTTTGGCAGAAAGCAGGCTGAAAAATATTGAAAGTGATTGATTACTTGAATTTCAAAAATATTTTTCGACATTAGAAACTTGTTTATAATTTTTCAAGATAAGTGTTTTAGATAGGAAATAATGATGGAAAGGATGTCTAGGTAGAGTGGTCTGCACTAGATTTTTAAAATGTAGGATTTTTAACATCTATAACCTGATTTTTAATTTTGTATTCCAATATTTTGCTGAGTTTCTGTCAAAGATTTTTGATAACCCTAAGCCTATTCAGATTCACTCGAGGTTCCTTATTTTAAAATTAAAATTTATAGTTTCTTTCTTTTTTTTAAATTCCCTCTCATAACATTTAGTCAAGTAATTAATTAGTTGATAAGGATTTGTAGAATGTGAAGGAAAGGAGGAATAAGTACTACTACATTGCTTGCTTTTGTTGCATTTTGCATTATAACCAGCATATGCATCTCTGCAAACAATGGTCCATTTTTAAAATATCCCTATAAGGTTTCTGTGAATCAGGATTTTACAGCACAGCACAGCACAGTAAATTTATCATCAGTTCCACTTCTCTCATCTGTTTCTGAGGAAACAGCATACAAATGTGGGGTTTTTTTGGATAAATTATCCTAGTGTCTAAGGGAACTGCAATATAGACTCTCAAGCAATCGTAAAGCCTATTAATATCCTTTCTGGTAGAAGCATATGCTATCTTTGGACATTATCAGCTGAGAACTGCACCGACAAAAAAAGTAATTTTATGTAAGATCCTGAATCTTGTCTCAGTGATACACATCACAAAGTAACACCTATGCTTGTAAGAAATGCATATTCTGATCTCTTTTGGAAAAATAAAACAAAACAAAAAACCCAACAAAACAGTTGTTCTATGTAGCAAAATGGTGTTCATGACATGCAAACTAATTCTTCTTTCCTTTTTCTTAATAGAAATCAATAATCCAGCAGCAGCTTTGAGCTCACTGTAAGCTTTACACAGAAGCTGATTAGAAGTGAAATTGGTATAGTTAAAATGAAACCAAATAAGATGCCTTGTACTGTGGTATTTTAGCAGAATAGGAAAAGAACTATTATTTTCCTCCTTGTGGAATAAACAGAATGCATAATAAGCACTTGCAGCACTGCATGGAATCGATTTAACTGGAGAACAAATACATTTATTACTCACTTGTGGCTTTGACTTCAGCTGAATTAAGAGGTGTTCTCATTACTTGTGGAATGCGATTGCTGTTCCATAAGTGCCTAGGCACCCTAATGTGTGTATACTAAGCTCTGAACTTCATGAAAGAAATTCTATTAATCCTAACTATAGGCTTACTAGTTAGAAATAAGTATATAAAATAATACAACTAATGATTATTTGGCATGTTCAGTGTACACTGAGACAAAATCTCATCAGCAGTAAAAGAACAGTAGGGTATTTTCACAACACATCTATATTAAATGTAATGCTAAGAGAAAAGCAATGCTACTTAGTATTTCCACAGTGACCTCTGATGAAGAACCTCATCATCTCATAGCATTTATCATGTACTATGGCCTCACTATCAAAGCATTTAAGAATGTGACCATTTCTAGCTGACATTTTAAATTGCTATCAGATACAGGATTTCTCAGCCTGTGCTCTGAGACAACCAAAGCCGTTAGGATATTTAAGTCTGATGCAAACCAGACTCATTCCCTCAGTGATATTTCAGGGGATTACAGTCTGTGTTTGACATAGTACTACTATTATAATGCTGTATTTGACTAGGAAGAAACTTGTATCCTTTCTGCTCAGAACACCAACAGATCAAGCTCAGTTTTGCCAGGGATGACTTACAAAGTAGTGCCCTAAGCACAGGAATGTCTCTGACTTGGCTTTTCTTAGTGCTGTAAATCCTTAAGGATTCATTTTTCTGTTTGCAAACAGAACACAAGTGGGGTGTTATTGGACAGAATGATGCCTCCCAGACTTACTTACTGTACAGATCTCTCTTTGCTAGGAAGCACAGCTGTGGAGCTCAGCCTTCACATCAGGAAAGAAGAGCATGTACAGCAGGATTCCTTCCAGCACCTCTTGACAAAGACTGCAAACATTCGATATCAAGGATCATAAAAACAGAGGCAATGGAGATGAACAGTAGCAAGTCCTTGACTGTAACTAATCCAGCTATAACCCTAATTGAGGCATTTCACTAAGTTGGGGGTGTTGAATAAAGACCTAAGTATTTTATTAAAAATTGATTTATTTCCTCTTTCTTGTACCTAAAGTTAAGCATGTAAAAATTCGTTAACTAAATTTCTGGCACGCTGTTTAGATAAATGGTCACTGTATCCTGTAATTTACAGCTGACTGACAAAAAAAGCAGCTCAGAGGGAAAAAAAAAATACAAAAAACCAAATGGCAGTAACAACATAAACTTCACAATTAGAGGTAATCAGAGCCGCACACTTGACTGAAGATAACAGTGCAAATTATTTAGAATTAACTTTGGCTACCTAAAAAGTTTTGTAAAAAGTGTACTGAGAAAGACTACCCATTTTTAATGCAATATTGAAGAATCTAATGCAAGATTTGGGAAAAAATCTTAAGTGAACTCTTTCTCTTTAAATTGTGCTATAACTGAAATGAGTTAAAAGAAATAAACTATTGCAGCTATACATGGTCATGTAGGTCTGGATCTGGATCTGTATGATAAATATACAGAGGCATACATATGATATTTATATATGAGTGTAAATATATCTTTTGAGCTGATGTGGGCATATATGCAGTAATATCAGTAGAATCTGGAAAAATTCTGAACAAAAATTTAAATCTTTTGTTCAGCTTCCTCATTCTGCAGACAGATTATTCCTACATTTTGTCCAAGGAATTTCTAGAACATTTATTTTAATTCTAGATTAAAATCGATATATGTATTATCATTTTCACAACTGGCAAAAAAGACTATAAAAATAATTGCTAATGTCTCATATACTAGGGGAAATTATATAACCTAATTAGAAATAATTTGGCATGCATTGAAAATTACCTATATGGATGACAATACTGCTTATGCTGAAAAGTGTCTTCATAAAGAAAAGAAAGAATATTAAAGTAAAAGCCATTGGTATTCTGTGTTGTTTTGATTTCTATTGATCTGCAGTCAGCAAAGCAGTATATAAATTGATACAGTGGCATGGAGTGGTTTAGGAGTTTATTTCTTCATTATTTAATTTTCTCTGGCTTGCAAAACTTGTGTTTCTCAGACTTAATTTTCTGTGTAACCTTATGTAATTAAAATCCAAACATCTATTTTTTTAATTGTTAAGATACACTCTTAAAGGAAGTGCCTCTAAAATACCTATGTAATAATTCAATCATATTGAAACATTAAATCTTTTATCCTTTTATTTAACTTTTGAAAATTCTGGATAGATTTTTCACCTTTGAAATATTCTTGTATTGTCTTGTAGTTTTTGTTACATGGAGAGAAACAAATCCTATTTAGATCCCTTTTCTTGTACTTTCATAGAAGTTGTGTGTCTTGAATAAAGCCTCATCATTTTCAAAATACTAAACCAAATTTCCATAAAACTCTTTGTCACACTTCCATTCATGGAACTTGCAAAGAATATTAAAGCTAAGTCACCATACAAAACAACAGAGGAGAAAAATCTATGCACTAGCTTATTCTGAAAAGGTGAGATAAAATAGAAAAGGAAATAGAAAGAAAAGTATATGCAGCAATTATAAAAAGCAATTTATTTGATACTAACAACAATAAAGAACTAACCTATAAAAATAAGAATATTATCTATATTGTTATGTTTGATGATAAAATTAAGTAAATGCATTAATTCTTATGTGCACATTTTTCTATGTTTTAAAAAACTTTGCTGGGAAAAAAATTACATTAATACCTAACTATTTCCAAAATTTACAGGGTTTTTTTTTTCTTATCTTCTTTTTTGTTTGTTTGGTTGTTTGTTTGTTGTTTTTTGGGGTTTTTTTGGGGGGGGATTTGGTTTTTTGTTTGTTTTTTTTTGTTGTTTCCCTGGTGAAATTTCTCTTCAGTATTTCCTGAAAGATTTGGACATAATTTCATGCTTACAGCAATTGTTCATGCAGTATGTATATCCAATGCTTTGACATAAAGAGCACACGTACAGCAGTATTGTGGATGTGCTCTTGTTTCAGGTTGTTCTAAGCAACCTGTACTTAGGCCAGGTAACCTGGGTATATTTATAGGGAGATACCAATACTTATTTGACCTAAACTTCTGAGAAGAGGAGGAGGAGACATACAAGAAAGCCTAAATTTCTGGTAGTTTGTGGACTTTGTGGTAGCTCAAGAAACTTATTGCATTAAAAAATCCCCACCCAACCAATCAAACCAAACCAAAGCAGCAAAGCTGTCCTTGTTATTGTCTACAGCCAATAAACTTTATTTTTATTTTCCCTAGAAATAAAATGCTTTATCAATGGAAGAGGAAAAGGACAGGGGCTGATTAATGGTGCAATTCTCACGTAAACTGTAATTATCTATATTAGGCTCAATCTCTGTAGTACTAGAGTCTAATAATTGCTAATATATTTTCTCCAGCCCTGGGAATTGCATTCATTTTCAAAAGAGTAATGGAGCTGTACACAAAGAGGTGTTTAGGAAGACACTTTTATTTAAGCAAAATATTCAAAATATAAACCTTTTAAACTCCTCTTCAGCAAGCACTAAACACCAGAGGTCGTTAAGTTTCACAGGGACCTACATTTGCTAATTTTCTGCTTCAATTTGAAAAGCGATCAGTAATTCACCATGCAAATGCTCTTGGGGAAAGGAAAAACACATTCTACCACCTTTCCCTTTTCAGGGGTTTGAGCTGTTTAGTGCAAAACTAGTACTTGAATAGCATTTAAAATAGAGCAAGACATAACTATGATGATATTTTGCCCTCCCTTAACACAAAATGACATATCACCTCCATGACAGTAATTTGAATAATTGATTCTGAACAGATCCCGTGATTGGACTTTGGAGCTTAGTCTTCACAAGCAAGCAAATAGCAGGCAAAGAGCGTTTCACTGTTGTACTTCCCTTATCTCTTTATGGTTAAACTGCTATCAACATATATCGAGTCTTCAATAGAAGACTCCATAAAGAACTTTATGGTCTGATAAGGAACAAACTTATCTGGGTGTTAGGAATGTTTGGCTTATTGATCTTAAGTTATTAACTGGCATTTTTTGGGTATTACTGATCTAATAAATGAGTGGGGTGAGGTGGTATAGTCAGTTGCAGAAGGGATTGGAAGTGCATGGGGCTGAAAGCAGTGTATCCTTTTTTCTCAGCTTTGATTTTGAAATCTTCCCAGATAAGGACATGTTTGAAAGGTAATCTTTTCTGAAAAGAAAAGCAGAGGTCATTAATATCCAAATTGAAATCTGACTTTAAACAATGAGTTTAAAGGTTGCTGATGAATTTGCTGCTCTGTCATCGTCTTGCAAGTCAGCAAGATAGACTAGTTTAAAGGAAAACCCCAAGGTACTAAATGAGTAAGAGCTTGCTTGTCAGAAAATCCTGGTCTGTACATTAAAAAAGAAAATTAATACAATTACTAGTTCTGCAGACTAGCAATGGTGAAAGAAAATATGTTTAAAAACAATTATATGATCCATTCTTAGAACATAATGTAGAGAAGCTCTGTGCCAGCCAAGCAATTGAAAAGGGCTGAGGGAAAAAGGGAGAAAGGTAGGGTATGTCAGCTGTAAAAATATTTCAATGAATCCACTGCACAAATACGTACAAATTCAGAAAAGAAGGAAAAGTGGTCTTTATTACCTGCACTTTGACTTTTAAATACAAAAATCAGCATTCAGAATTTCACCTATGTGGTGAAAATACTTTAAAAAATAATTAAATATTGGAAGTAATAGTGTTAAACTAGATTTCATTAACTCATACTGTTTGAATTTATCATATTAATTTTAAAAATAGCTCATTTTGTTAAGCAACCTCTATTTCTTTGCTTAAATAATATATAAATTTTTAGTGTTTATGTTACATCTTTCAACTTACTTAAATCTTTGAATTTCCATGTTGCAGCATCATTTCTTTGAAGTGAAATTACTTTTACTGATAGCATAACAGCTAACTGAAAAACCTGAAAGATCCATAGGGCTATGCTGTACAAATGCTACATTAATACATGTTCTCTCCATCTACCAAAGCACTCACAGATTTACTCAATTAAAAGTGATTTTGAACAAAGATATTTTTCTAGTGTTTTACAGACATTTCAAAAGCAATGAATATTAATAAAGACAAATGATAAACAAATTGAAAGCAATTTGTCATTCCTAATGATATAAAATGTCAAAATAGGTTGTTGTTTGGTTGTTTTTTTCCTGGATACTGAATTACATTCATTAATTTTAAAGACTTTTTAAAGCATGCCAGAAAGACATATCATTACTATATGTTAATTTTTGATCAACTGTTTTACATTAGTTTGAGATAACTTACTTGAGATTAATCTCAAATGTATAAACTGTCAGGTTATTATGAAGGCATGCAGTGTTCTTTCAGAAAATGTTGATACCTCTTCATATTCAGGAAATTGTTTAACTCAGAATTAGATACCAAGCACTTGGAATGTTTGATCACATCTTCAGAAGAAAGAAACAGCCTTATATGATATAATAGAAGCTGCTTAAATTTGTATAATATTGGTACTGTCTTTAACATTATGAAGGAGAAACAGATGGAGGACAAAAAAAGCACTATATTTCTGAGGAAAACCACTCATGGCAGAGAAGGCTAATATGGCATAAGAACGTCTCCATTTTCAGTCAGAGAAATGCCTTACTCCTTCTCTGGCACGGTCAGTGGATAATTACCTGCAGTATTCCTGGTTTGATATCTGCCTCAGTTAATTAACTACAACATTAATTCATAGAAATTTAACACACAAGTGTCTTCATTTGGATGAGTATGCTTCTCTGGCTTAATTTCAAACTTGTCTGAATGTTATAGGGTAAGTTTTTTTACTGAAATAATGTAAAAAAAAAAAAAGGAGAAATCAAACAGTGAAAAGATCATCGGGAAAAACAAACATGGAGGGAGCAAAGTCAGAAGTAAATATATAGCTGTTGCATGAGTGACTAGTCTTCACAATGTTGATAAGAAAATACACTGTATTGTATATTTCAAAAGATCATAGAGAAAATACCCTTTCAGATTCTGAATAGATGTTTTAGAAATAGTGACCCTCTTTGAACACTTGAATATATTATTTGAATTTGAGTTTGAGACCAAAGAGAAAATTGATATTGTTTAGGTGAAGGCAACTTTAGCATGATCTTGGGCTTTTAAAACAAAATGTTTTATGTCACCAGCATTTTCTTTCATCTGTTTTGAATACTCAATAGAGCAGGAACCATGTAGAAACTCTGCAAATGCATGTGAGGAGGAAAAAACCCTCCCTAAAATTCTAAGAGACTGTAATTCTCAAAGTGATATCCTGGAAATAGAAGAAATTGGCTTGATAAGAACTGAAGACAGAAGTCTTTGTTAGACAAGACAAAGTTCTATTCCCAAGTCTGTTATACAGGCTTGGGCTCTTTGGACAAGCCATCTGTGACTGCTTTCAAAAGACTGTGTTCAGAATGGAAATGTTTGATTCCTTCTTATTCCCTCTTCCTACTTCCTACCCACAAACGCAGGGAATAAATGAGTCCATTTTTTTTCATATTCATCTGTTCTCCATATTCATAAACTCTATCAGATTTTTGACAACCAGATAGTTTCTATTTTAATATTTTAAAGAAATTAAAAAGGATCATTAACTAATTATATTCAGTCTCCTCAACTGATAATAAAAAACCTTCATGGTTCACCAGATCCTTGTCAGAATTTAAAATGCATTTCTGATTTCTATCAGCATCATAATGCTGATAGCTGGTCCTGTAAGAACCCTAGATGAAGTCACTGTGCCTCCAAACCTCCTCAAGATAATGTAAGGAGAAACTTGTCCTCTGCACTCTTCCCTAAAAATGGAAAGATCAGAAGTTCTTGCTAGCTTTCCATCATAATCACTTGCACAAGGTAGAAATATTTTCCCATTCTTTGAGTACTTTTAAGAGGCAGTATTTCTGAATTATGGAGAATCTTAGATACCAAATTCTGTGCATAAAATTATAATATTTGTAATGCCCACTACTTCTAAGTACGGAATTAAGTGTCAGCTGCAGGTTTCTTAAAAACTCAACTTCTTTGTCTCTATACCGGGTTTCACAGCTGCGAAATAAGTAAAATTTTTAATATCAAAGATATATAATGTATCAAGGTCAAGTCTGCAAAATGGTCCATAGAAGAAACACACCTTAAATTCTGAGTAATTGATTAATACTACTTTAAATTACTGCATTGAAAGGAAGCTACAATAGTTTTCTTAAAAAGAATATCAGTATTTAGGAAAATGTATTGCATAGCCAAAGGAGAGGAAACTAGTTAGTAAATTAATTTCCCATCATCATCCTGTAGAGATTGTGTGTTAGATCAATGGTTCATATATTGTGTTCATCACTAACCTTCAATAGTTCTTGAAATAAACTCTAAGTGACCTGTTCTTGAACTTCCTTGATAAAATGTTATATAAGTGCTCATTCTTTTCTGCATTAATCCCATATACAGCTACTATTCTAATCGAGTATAAATTGAAAGGTGAAGAGTATGGTAAATAGTATTCAGGTTTTAAATTAGAAAAATATTAGCCATATATGTGCCAGCACGTATAGCTAAATAAATGAGCTTGACATAATTGTGTATACTTAATTGTAAGCTACATAGGACATTCAATTAATGAAGCACATAATGTGAAGCATTAGCAGTACTAAATGATCTGTTTATCATTCACATCAAATCATCTTTTCCCATTAAATGCTGGTATCCCATAATAAGTATTAGCCTCTTGTCTCAAAATGAAAATAGCAATTTACTGGCTTGCCATTATGTTAATGATAGCAATACTCTAGAAAGGAAAAATACAATTAAAATATATATATTATCCAATGTGTTTTTCCCCTTCCCTTTTTGAATAAAGACTGTTGTAGATAGATCATATAGAAAAAATCTGATAAAACAACTTGTTTTCTTTTTATGTTTCTTTACAATTTAATTTACATATTGATTATATAGCTCAAAAAATCTAACAATTTGATGAAGTAAAGCAAAAAAGCCTAAGAGTAAATTGATAGCTGAAATTGGAGAATGTACTTCATCTAATCGTATTAATAAACTACAGTGATTAGTTTTGTTTAGCAAGAAAAAGCCCTGTCATTTTTATTTAGCATAAACTCTAGCACATTCTATCTGTCTTTTTACAGCATTCTCATCTGTCTTTTTACAGTATTCTTACTACATTCTGCAAAATCAAACACTTTTAGAATACTTGCTCAAACAAAAAAAACTAATGGAATAGTAAAGACTTTTAAATTATTTGAAGAAGTAGCTATGTAGCTTTGTGAAGCTTTGTTTTTAACTGGTTTTGTGTTGCTAGATGTGAATTGCAAGACAGAACAGTTGCAGTCTGACATTTTCCTTAAAGACTTTTTTGTCAGTGTCTTTGTCTCTTAATATGTTTTGTGAATTTTACTGTGTGTGAAGGAGTATGGATTTTTTTCCACTTTCAGAAATGCAAAGGAAGCTTTTTTTTTAGTTATTTGCATTATGCTTGTTCTTAATAAATATACACATCTTGAATGTGTTCTTTTGAGGTAATACTTAATATCATAGACTAGAAGACTTTTCTGAAAGTTGTGAATAGATTGGGGGAAAAGACAATAAAACTCAAAACAAGTTACTAGATTTTAAAACATTTGAAACAAAACCATTTTTGTGGGATGGCATTTTGCTTAGAGAAACACATTTTCTTATCTCCATATACAAGAAAACAAACAGTCAGAAACACTGAAGAATCCAAAGATGTTCATAACATCAGATTTTAAATATTTGACATGAGAATGTCAGAGGAAAAGGAACACCAACCAACATGAAAAAAAAAAAAAAAAAGATTTGCGGTATTAGTTATTTCTGCTGTTTATTTTTGAGTCATAATTTCACTTTTTTTTTTCAAGTTGAGAATGTAACAGTTTCTTTTCTAGGATGCACAGCATATCTGCTAGTCTCAATGGCAACTGCAGCTTTATCTCACTGTTTTCCTTAATCACTTCTGTTACCTTTCTCTAATTGTATCTTGTAGTCAACAAACTAAAATTCGCCTCTTATGGATCAGTCATAGAGCATTACCAACTTTCCAAAAGTCACGGCTGCTCTCTGCAAAAGGTCAGCTTCTTGTCTGGCCTTCCAATTTTGAGTTGCTATGTAGAACAGCTCCATTTCTTGTACCATACAACTTAATTCTTCGGCAAGACTACTTTGATGTGATTCTATCAGCCAGCTCTCATCTTCAATTCAGCATCTAGGTTTTTAATTAAATGTACCAAATTTTAATAAGAAAAACCTGTCCTTAGAAATCATAGAAAAAAAATCATTATTCTACTCTTTGTAAATAAATTATTCTCCTTCTCTTGCTATTCTTTTACTGTAGCTGTAGAATGATTTAAATGTCTTATATGTTTACTGAAACTTTCATTCATTTTCTTCTAATATTCTACATACACAGAGGAAAAGGGAATTTAATAGCACTCTGCTTATCTGAATCATACCATATCTGTAGAAAAGGATTTCACTACAACTATAATTGAGTAGTTTTACAGACTTAGTACTGCACGAAGCTGACAGTTTAAAATTATTATACAGGATATCTCCTGATGTGTATTTTTTCTTATTTATCCTCATTGTTTTGGTTTGATGTCTTTATTTCAAGACTCTGCATGTTGTCTCTTTCTTGAAGGCTCAAAACTGATTTGAAGAAAATTCTTCACTTCACAATGGACAATGTGAGTTTTGCTTTGCCTGGATGTCCAGAATATCATTTGATGCCTGGGTATCATTTTGCTTCATAAGAATTAAGCCAAGAGGAAGTAGGTTATTTTTGTGTACAAAATATACCAGTATATTGGAAATCAATGATATTTTCTCTGTAAAAGGTCATTCTTATGAATATATATGCCACTATTTGTTTCTATGTGCCATCATAGCTTGTTTCCTTCTTATCTGACCTCCAAATCATGAGGTAGAATATATGTTATCAGAATGTACTGCTGACCCAATAAATGATATAATTGAAAAAACTGTCTTTCTTTTGAGAATTAGATTATTTTCTAACAAATGAAAAACCCGAAAAGCAAAGTATAGCCATTCTTACAAAACCTATCCCTGTGCAACATTCCAAAAATAGGTAAGGATGAAAGGTCTAAAGCCTTTGTAATAGCAGGGCATTGTTTGGATAGAACAGACCCGGATAATTCTAGGAACTGAATCATGTCTGCACTGTGAAGAGGAAAAAAGGAATGGAGAATACAGAGAGAACAAGTTAAGAAGAGAATTTATTCAAAATTTCTTAGGAGTGGTGGGAAGAAACTGCTCAGATTGAAATTTAGCTGTCAGTATGTCCCTGAGGAGGTGCAAGAAACATCAGTCAGTCATCAGCGTGAAAAGCGTTCTTTGAACAGTCTGTGATTACTGATCTCTTTTCTTGGCTTTATCATGGCCAGTATCCAATGGGAGAATAGATGACAACAAGCTGATTGTGCATCATGCACACAAATGCTATATAACTCAGAGGATAGTGCTGATCTGCTGAAGTATGAACTTTTGTTTCGACTATAAGCTGCAACTGTCATAAGCGTGTAGCACACACATTCAGTTCTGCTCATTGAGGCATGGAAAAAGAGAATTAAGATGCTGATTCCAGACCTCCCAACCTCCAATGCCAGAAATTAACATTATGCAAAAATGCTGATGAACTTTTCACATGACTGTGTTAGAGAACATCTTTTGAAAGGTTAGCTACTTATTTTTAAAAGACTTAGAACACTGATAATTTTATTACTTGCCATATTGTTGTAGTGGCAGACGACCTTCAATGCCAGGAACAGATTTTTGATCATTGGATCCTCTCATACCTTAGTCAGAAAGGCTGAAAAGCCACCCATTACAATTTTCTAGGTGTTTGTACCTATACAGATGGACCAAATTGATTCCCAACCTTCTCCTCAATAAGATGGTTTATTTGATTTACTAAAGACTCAGCTAAGGCTAAAATATGTAAACTGATGGAATGCTGTTATTTCCATAAATTATATGTTTTCATCTCTTCCAAATGTAAAAAAAGGTTGTTGGAGATCTGGGATCTCCTGAAACTATTACATATACAGCCTTCTCTCTCCTTCCTCAGCATCTTCTATCATTTTCATTAGTTTTAATACTGACATTACCCATTGAAGAGATTTTATTGTAATTTCTAAGTCCTTATTCTTTTCTGAAATGGTCTATGAAATGAGTCTGTGAAATGCAGACATAAACAGTGATTTTGGTTTAGTTTAGCAGTGCTATACTTTATTGGATTGCTAGCAACCTTACTAGCCAATGCAGGTGTTTCGTAACAATAATCTGTCCTACTCATTATTTAGAATTCCACTAAAATTTATTAGATTTTAAATCAGCCTTGGATTTTGATATTTTAAATAATAAACCAGAGTAAAAAAATAATCTTTGGAATATCTTGAGTACTAGATCTCTTATAAATAAGGTTAATCAGCATCAGTGTTTTGAGATTTGTTGATGAACCAGTTTTTATATTGAGATCCTTGTCCACATTTTCCACACAAGTGGTGAAAGAAAAAAACCATCCTAAAGTTTCAGCATGAGTACAGTGATTTTAAAGCACTTCAGAAGACATGATAAACAGAACTGTTTTAATTATACAGACTAAAATTTGTTAACTCTTGGAGATGCACCAATGAAAGACAAGTCCAAAAAGATCAGAATTTAAAAAAAATTATGTGACTGACAAATAAGACTAAAAAAGGATCTGATAGATCAAAATGTTAAGAAGGTAAAATGAACTAAAACAGAAAGAATTTTGAAATAGCAGAACAAGAACTGAATACTGATATTTAATAGGGAAAAAATGTCCTTTATCTGAGATAAATGACTAATGAAGAGGATACATTAAGAATTTAAAGTGCTGGCTATGAATATTAAAGGTTGCAGAATAAGTCTCTTCTAAATGAAAGTGCTCTAGGTTACTAGGCGTGTATACGGAGGTGCACTGAGCATAGGAAGGAACAGCTGAAAAGCTAATTTTATTTTTATAATTTTAATTTTTTTAACTTTCAATTTTTATTTATTTTTTTAAAAAATTATTTTTATTCAGAATACAGCATAACATTTTCTAATTTCTGGCATTTTAGAAGGGTGATCCAGAAATGACAGACTAGATATTAATTCTTGAAAAAAGTAATATAATCCAAATTCAGGACTTCATTAATAAAGAATTAGACACTAAAAAATATCATTAATGACAATTGATTTGGTAAGGAGATACTGCATGCCACATAAAATTGTGATCCTCAGAAACAATGGAAGCAAGGATTTCTTTTCTTACCTGTTATTTGAAAAAGATTAACTGCATCTGTGAAAATCTGCACTTTCTCTGTAGAAAATGGTTTTTTAAGACATTACAGAAAAAATCCACTATATATCAATGAACAGTTCACACATAAACCAAATTGGTCAGTTATTAATCATTGTTCAGGATTTTGACATGTGCTACTTAAAATTTTGTCACTGAGTTTGTTCCAGAGACAATCTGATTGCATCTATCAGGTCAGACCTACAAGGCTACCCTAAATTCGAGAAAAATACTCAAGTTAATTTTGTCTTTATTTTTTCCTGGCTTTTTAAGACACTAAGAGAGCCATTCAGAAATACAAATTGCTTTGTTACCAATCAGTAGCAGATAGGAACTTTTTATGGTCTGGCCAATTGTATTCTATTCTTCCAATTCTATTTAACTACACCCATTACAGGAGAAGATACAGAGGTGTTCACTCAGCTAATGAGAATTCCACCCCCAATTTAAGAGTACTAGCCTTTTAATTTCTGTTTCAAGAATTTGTCATTCCATAATAAAGGAACAAGGCTTTCTTCAGCTAAAGATAGTATCAAAATAAAAATTCCTTCTAATGTTCTCTTGTCTTTGCACACTACCATTGTTGAACAAAATCATTTTTTCCTTTTCACTGTTGAAATCCTCAGATAAGTACCAAAGGCACACTTAGGTTACAAACTCCATAAAGAAGATTGCCACTTCTTTTTTTTTCTAAACCCATTACAAACCCCAAAAGTATGGAGTTGATAAAGTTTGTACTACCTTAAAAATTGCTAAAGCAACTGCATTGTTATCAGCAAGCATGCTATAATTGCTACAGCAATTTATCACTGTTAACACTGAGACTATTTTTATAAATACTTCTGAGCCTCCTTCAGCTGCAGCTCCAGATTCTCAGCTGCTTGTCGGGAACCACTGTGGGGGTGGATGAAGTAGGATTCCATTGTTTCACCTGAGATTCTACCTCGAGATCCCAAATTTTATTGAATTCAGACTCCAAAACTGGGTTGAAAGGTTTTGCTCTATAAAATTTAGTTCGCATAATGAAAACTGAAGAGGGAATAATTCTGTGTCGGGAATCACAGGAGAAGAAACTCTGATGATCCTGAGTCATTGACAAGCTACAGACCTTTTACAAAAACAAAGAAAATCAAAGCAGTTGAGTTTACTAATCGATTTAGCCCAAATTTCATATTTTGATTAAACAAGATCCATTTAAAAATACTTAAAGACATATTGGTATTTAAGGCCTCATGAATATTTTTGATGTACTTGTAAGCTTCAGTGGAAATGAATATTTCCATTTTCAGTTCATGATCCTGAAGCAAAGAGAATACGACACATTCTCAAATACAGTAACTTAGAGCATCTGTATTTGTGCCTTTGTTTTCCTGAATGTATAAACCATGTTCTCCAAGGGGTTTCTATCCCATTTCTTACCAATCAGTTTAACATATTGTCTATTTCATCCTTTTAAAATGGTTTCAGATATATATATATATAAAATTCTCAGTTTCTCTTGGACACTTAGGAATACAGGGAATATAATTTCTTAGAGAAATCAAATTACAATGCTTAAGTGAGGCTATCTTCAGGGGTGGCAGTGTTCAGGCAGGTAGAAAGGAGACAAATATAGCAAGAAAGAAGAAAAGTGCTCATACTCTCAGAGTAACAGAAGCCAATTTTTCCAGGACTGCCAAGAAGCTGGATGAAGTTTATTACAGCCCAGAGGAGACAAAATATTGTTGAACTGAGGACAGTACCAGTGAATAGGACTCAGTGAATAGACTCAATGTCCAGAGGGCAGATCTATGCACAAATTTCTTTAAAATTAGTTACTCTATTTCCCCGAAGTTCCCTAGCGTTCTGTGTTTCTCAGTTTAAAACCTTTCGATTCCAGTTTTTGCTTAATTGTTTGCAGGTTAAAATAATTTGACTGGTTCTGGTGTCCTCACTTTAAGAAAAACTTGTCAGCCGAACAACCCCAAAACTCTGTTTGGGCAGAAATTTGTGTCTTTGTTTTGATGACAGTTTCACTGCACCTGCCAACACATTTAGCCTTTAGAAAGTCCTGACACCTTTGTACATAAAACTGTCAAGCATCACATTCTCAAACTACATCTGACAGACTACTGCTTAGTGTTAACCTATTATGAATGCACATGAAAATATATTAATTGTAGCATGTGTTTGCACTGGAGAAATACAGATATAACAATGATTTGTCTGCTTTGTTCTCTAGCAACGAGAGGACAGGAAGAGGCTACATGTTATCGGTGTGGAAACAGATTGTCCACTGGATTTTGCCTCCAATAAAAAAACCTCATCTAAAAGTGTCTAGTCTGGCCTTTCATTAATGATACTTTCATATTTGCTGAAAATCTATGTTTGTTCTTTGTCAAGGCTTTAAAAATAAAAATTATTTCACACAGTTTTTATTTATTTTTATTTTGAAAATAAAAAAGTTTTCATGAAATTGAACACATTGGCAAACAGAATTTGTTTCAAGAGTTTCTCTCTCCAAAACTTCTTGTTTTTTTCTTACTGTCTTTTCTTATGTTGTCATCATTTGTCACTGGATGATCACAAGAAAACTACTGTTATACCTGAAATTCTTAAGTGGTCTCCCTTTTAGCTACAATTCTTTCTTGAATCTCAAACTTTCAGATGAGTTGAAGCTGAGGAACTTATGTGTATGAAAAATGTTATTTTCTGCTATGATATTCGGTATTCGAAAGATCTGAGACTGAAATTAGCATTGTTTGTGAAAAGTTCTAAGAATTTAATTTTCTAAGTTAATGTTTTTTAATTCCACATATGAATAATAGGATACATTTTTATTAAGTATCAATGCTCCAATCAGTTTTTGATGCATCTGCTGAGGTCATAGATTCCACAATTTTTCTATGAGTGTATAGCAACACTTGCATCTAAATCTTTGCTAAACTGAATGCTGGAGATATAATGTACTTGTTAGTACATTAATAGGAACTAAATAATTGAAAATACCATAAAAATAAATATTTCTTAAATAAGCCTACCTACTGTTTTTAATTTCTAATATAGTAATGTCTAATTTTACTACTCCTTGTTTTTTAAGAAATATTTATGTTTCACATTTAAACAGTTGTTCTTCTTCTAATTATCTGGTACTAGAACTCATCAAATTATTACCTACTGAGGCAAAAAAAAATTGACTACTGTAGCTGTTTTTCCATAAAGAAAAACATGGAATATACTGCCATTATAAATGCTCATAGGTTCTTCAGACTGACAACAGTAAAATGTCTTTCTCCTCTTAACCCCTAAACCTTCCTCTGAACTGCAGAGAATGAAATAACAAAACCCCTGCAGCAAAAGATTCTTTCTTTTCATAGCCAGTATCAGAAAGGCTGGAGTTTCTTCTGCTGGTTGCTTTGTCTTGTTCATGCTCCTGAAAAAGACAGTCCAACACACATTGAATTTGACACTTCAGGACAAATCTGCAAGTGTGGTTTTTGCATTCTCTTTTCTATTCATAAATGCCTTGAAAATAAGTGGAGCTCCATCAAGAGTCAGGACTAGAGGTTGTGAGAGTGACAGCATGTTTTACACACACGCATGCCAATGTGACAACAAAGTCCATTTTTAGAAATCCGCATAGAAACCTCTCTGCATCAGTGTCAAATTAGAGATACTGTTCTGAAACACTGATTATGATTGCATATTTAGCCTGTGTCAGCTGAAAGTATCTGACTTATCTATCCATCTATTGCTGCCTGCTGCTCGAATGAATGTCATCTTGTCAATGGGCTCGTCATTACATTCAGCTGGAAGGTTTGCAGACTTCCAGGTCTGAGAAGGAACCATTACAGTGTTTATGGATGACTTCAATACCAGCAGATCCCTTTTTTAAGAGTGTCAAACTTCTTGGCAATCCATTTAGTTGAACAAAAGTGAGTGCCTGAACAAAAGTGAGTCAATTAATGAGCTCTCTATACCATTTTTTCAAGGTATAGTTCCTCAATGATTCTTTATGCCCTTATGAATGTTCCACTTATATGCTTCCTTTAATGTAACTCTGCTGCTTGTGTAGTATTATGTTTTTCCAAAAGTACAGTTCTGTGTGAGAAGGTGTCTGGAAAGTTCATGTATAACAGGCAAATTTTATGACAAGCGGAAGGAAAAGACAGAACCATTTAGAAATACTTAATTTTATTTTTAACATGCCTTCTATAAATTAAATGATTGTTCAATTAAATTAGATTAAATGTAATGTCTTATGCAAACAAAGTATTTTCTAGAAAGTCTGCTATACCTAAGGCTATAAGTTTTTTGTCTCCAGGTTTTTCAGACAGTGAACTTGTGTTATCTGAAACTTATGGAAGGCAGATTTGCTTGGGCTTTGGTTGGGTAGGGTTTTTCTGCTTTGTTTTGTCTATATGTGTGCATGTTCAAATAGAAATTACTTAAAATAATTTCATGTTTAGATGCCTGTTTACACTCAGCTTAAAAACCTTGTAGGAAAAAGCTGCAAGCTTGATTAAATTATGTAATTTTTCTGTGTCATAAGTCACTGCAGGATTTAGGTATTTTGCTTTCTGAAAATTCTGACAAGTATTTGAAAATATGAGTAAGATAAATAAATTAAGAGAGCTCTTAAAGGAGTAAAACCTGGTAAGGTGAATGGCATAATGTGATCAAGAGATATGCTAAAGAAAATAAATTAGGGTATTTGTCAAGAGATTCTTTCTGTGCTCTGGACTCTGTTGTTGGCCACCTCATTGAACCACACTCCTGCAACACCAGATGTCAAAGAGGTGATGTGATTGAGCAGAACTATGCTTATTAAAGGTCATGATAACGTTGCAGAGATGGAAATAGAAACATCAGAACAGAGCCAAGAAGAGGGAATACTTTTCTGTCTTCCATCTACCACTGATACCAACTGGATTGATGCGAGTAGTTAAGGATTTATCTGTGAACAAGTATTTTAGGTCCCTATTAAGCATATTTATTAAAAAGTCTTACTAAACTTAGAAAAAAAAAAAAAAAGAATAGTTACATTAAAATTAATTCCTGCATCATTGAATGATGAATAATTCAAATGCAATAAACTGACCTTGAATTTGCTTTTATTTTAGCACTGGCTTTTATTTTATTCTTTATTTTGCATTGTGCTCGTTAGGCCAAGAGTAGGAGTGTTATTAGATAGCTAGTGAGTACACGGAAATGAAGGAATCTGTAAGTTCTGGGAATAACTCAGCAGTCCTTTTCTGGAAGGAAATGTGGCCCACTACTGTGTTTGAAATAGCAACTCCCTATGATTTGAAGAAGTTTAGAAGGCTTTTCTGACGTCTATATATTGTTTTCTGTGCTGCTGTTCTTGAGCTGCTTTATAAACAAAATAAGTATGATTTATACTTTATTCTAGCATGAAAAATAATTTTAAGGCTACTAGTGATTCTGATCTAGTAATCTCATACTAAAGTGGCTACTTTTGTAAAAGACAGCAAAAATATTTTTACAAATGCATCATCAACAAAAGGAGGGCTAATGAAAATTTCTATCCCTCCTTTATCGCATACAAGGGGAAATATAATGGCAGAGGATACAGAAAAGGATGAGATACTTGACTTCTTCTTTGTCTCAGTCTTTAACAGTAAGGTCAGTCATCCTAAGAGTATCCAGCCCACAAACTGAAAGACAGAATTGAGGAGCAGAATGAAACCTCCATAACCAAATAGATGAAGCCACTCTCCTTATGAAGAAAGGCTGACAGAATTGGAATTGTTCAGCTTGGAGAAGAGAATGTTCCAAGGGAAACCTTATAACAGCCTTATAATAACCTAAAGGGGGGCCTAGAAGAAAGCTATACAGAGTTTTTTATGAGGACATGTAGTGATGGGACAAGGAGGAATGGCTTTAAACTGAAGAGACTAAGTTTAGATTAAATATCAGGAAGAAATTCTTTAATGTAAGGATGGTGAGACACTGGAATAGGCTGCCCAGAGAAATTGTGGATGCCCCATCCCTGGAAGTATTCAGGATGAGATTAGATGGAGCTTTGAGCAAACTGGTCTAGTGGAAAGCTGTCCCTGCCCATGATAGGGGCGTTAGAACTAGATGATCTTTAAGATCACTGAATCGCAGAATCATTTCAGTTAGAAAAAAATCTCTAAAATCATCACATCCAATGTTTAATCAATCACTGTCTTGTCAACTAGACTATAACATTAAGTGCATTGTTCAGTTGTTTCTTGAACATCTCCAGGGCTGGTGACTCCACCTCACTGAGTAGTCCATTCCAATGCTTAATAACTCTTTATGTGAAGAAATTCTTCAAAGGCAAGCCATTCTATGATTCTATGAAGAGAAAGAGAAGTATTTAGTGACATTAAAATTGAAATTTTGTCAAGACAGTTAGGTTATGCTAGAATGTAGTCATGGAACATTCTCTTAGTTTTAGAATGATTCTTTTTCCCACCATCCCGAGGAAAGGATATTGACCAGTCTTATTCTAATTAACTAAAATTCAACTCTTATCCAATAACTCAGATGGCTAGATGTAATTATATGTTTTTCATTGTTATGTTAAATGGATAAAATAAAGACCATTCCAAGAGGGAAATGTAGTTTAATATGCAAGGTACAAAAAGCAAGAGTTGTTTAGTAAACTGTAAATACTCTGAGGCATAAGCTCATTACTTCTGTTGCAATGCAAAAGAGCCTCACTAATTCACATTAATGACTTGGAGACTCACTGTAAATGACTGAATTTTATTATGAGACACTAGGTGAAATAAATGGTAAAACTCTTATGGACTTGGAATTGTAGTTTGATTGGTATCAAGGAAAATGAGTAAGAAAAATAGCAAGAACTAATTACAAAATATCTGCTGGTCACTTGTATGATGTACAGTTTCATTTCAAGTATTTCAGGGTGAACATAGAACTTAACTAGGTTAATTAATCTCTTTTTAAGTAGAAAAAATGGAGCAGAACTATATCAATTTCCAAAACAAAATGGCACATTTATTTTTGAAACATTTCCTCATATTTTTGAGATTGTTGTTTTGTCTCCCACTTTAATATAATAATACTAATAATATTAATACTACTACTACTAAAATTGGTAACTATTATTTTGGCCACAAAACCATACACTTCTAAAGAAAAAATGCTGAGGAATAGATACTGAGGCATCTTTAGCACTCTAACTATTGCAGGCTGATACTTTCTTTATTTTTCATGGTGCTATTATGTAGAAATTTCCTAATTTCAGAATGGCTCACCAGTTTGTGATTAGATGCAGCATGCTAGCAACAGCACCATCCTTTTCTGGTGACCTCCTCTATTTTTTCTTATACCATGTTTTACTTGATACATCAGGAAGAAGTAAACTATTCTACATCTTAGATGATTAAAAATAATAATTCACAAGGTGTTTTCATAATCATAAATTCCCATCTGCTCATCTGGAAAAAATCTGCTAACACTTATAAGCCATTTACTTCATAAAAGAATGTTATATGGTTTTGTACATCTTTTTCTTAATACTCTGCTTGCCATCTGGATCTAAATTTAAAGATGTAAAATTCTGTAGAAATTGGAGGTGTACTAGGGGAAGGATCTAGTTCAAAATAAGTGGAGGAAAGAAAAATCACATGGACTAAAGATGTCACAAGACGAACAAATAAAATGCACAGGAAAAGGTGTATGACCACTTAACTACTGAAAAACATCTAGGATTTGTGCCCATTACCACAGAAAGATGGAAAATTGGTTCACACATACAATTTCACAAAAGCAACCCTGTTTATCTGTATTCCTATAAGTAGCTTTTCTACATCAGTGGAATTAATTTTCAGGATTCTGGCAACTAACTTACATAGAATAAGGGATTTCTGGAGACTAGTAATGCGAGAAGCTCCAGCTTCTGTTTTCAAGTAATTCTACTGGGTTTTCTTTGTCTTTTCTAAGTTAAATTAAATGTAAAACAACAGATAGCAATGGTGCTGAACATTTTCTGTGGCAATTATTCACGTTTGTAGAAACCCAGGTCCTGAAAGTATTTAGATCCTGCTACTCTTCCTTGAATGGAAAGTGTGGTGCTTTTTGTTTTATCAAAGAAAATAAAGCCCCGAGGTACCAGTTTAGGTCTCTGCATCTAAAAATTTAACACTGAGATCTTCAAATATCTCTTTCTAGCACAGGGGTATCGAATGCGCCCTGTATATTTTACCATTTTACACTGCGCCAGAGCAGTTGTTGCTTTGTTGTGCTTCATCTCACAGGTGTGCTCCAAATTCCACGTAAATGGCAAACAAGAGTGTCAACGACAGGCAGCAGGGCACTCTGGAGAGGAGGAGCAGAGACACAGCCCTGCTAGCTTGCTCCTGCAGTGTCCGGGAGAGCAATCTGCAGCTCAGGTGGGCTGCAAGGTGCCTGTCCCGACCACTGTCTTCCATGACACTGTTCCACAGGCTTCCATAACAGCACCCTAAAGTGGACATCTTCATTATCTTCTGCCTTTTCAGCTGTAG
This sequence comes from Callaeas wilsoni, assembly GCA_013398955.1. Taxonomy (NCBI): domain Eukaryota; kingdom Metazoa; phylum Chordata; class Aves; order Passeriformes; family Callaeidae; genus Callaeas; species Callaeas wilsoni. The sequence continues at coordinate 251,068 of VWPU01003968.1, forward strand.
AATACTCAGATTTTTTTTCTTTTTTACTATGAATTTATTTATAATAAATTTCTTGAAACAAAAACTTTTGATTCAGACTGCCAAGCATCTAATGAGGTTACACTGTCATAATTGGTTTCTACTTTGCCCTTAAATAACTTTTGAAGCTTCACCAAGAATGAGTAGAAGAGACCTGCAACATCACTCAGGAGCTTGATGGTGAGTACTTCTTTGCACAGACTGACAGACTGAGCAAACATCCTTCTTCGAAGGCTTGAATAATCTCAGTAAAGTGCTATATTTGCTACTGAGTCTCATGTAGGAAACCATTTCCACTGCCCAGTTTCATAGATGTAGTCTGAAATAGGGTTTTTTGTGGAAGAGAGGATAGGTATGCATTTACTAAAATCACATTGTTAAACAAAAAAAAAAGAAAATAATTGCATATTTAAGAGGTTTTAAAATAAATAGAAATCAATTAAAATATAAACTGGTGTCAAATGCACAGTGTGCATTCCTATATAGTGCATTTCTTTAAATGAGTTTAACATTAAATGAGTTAACAAACACAGCTTGATAGGATGTATACATCGGTTATATTAGTACAAACTGCATTCAGAGAGAAAAGTCTCAGCTAAGAAAGAGAGAAAGAAATAGAAAGCAGATCCCACATTCCTGTGTGCTGAAAGAAACCCTGCCCTCTTTACCAAATAAATCTTTCTTAAAGGCACCTTCTGACATTCACTGTGACAGAGAAAATAGCCATCAGCAACAACTGGCAGCCAAAGAATATTGAGCTGCTTTGAGTTGTTCTCAAGAGATAGGAATTCTAGCAAGCAAATCCTTTTACGCTGGCTAAAAATGTCCATTATTTTTTTACCTGTGATCAACAGATACTCAGCAAATAAATCTCTCCTGCTGCATCCCTCTGCTGCAGATCTCGGTGAGGATTTTTCAAAGCATTTTATTTCTGTTGGCATTTTTATACCTTGAAAGTTTAGTGAAGGACTGAAGGTGTGGTTTAGGCTTGAATTACCTCTTTACTGTTGCAAAACAAGCTAAAGTTTAGTATCTTATATCTGGTTTTCTGTGATGGAAGAAATATAGCACCCTTTTCTAAAGATTTTGCTATCATTGCTTAAATGTCACAGGTCAGTCCCCGTTAGAAGTCTCTGTAGAGACTATATAGGTATTATAATATTAATGATGATAATAGTAATAATATATAAAATATATTTATAAAATAAATAATACACATTTATAGATTAAGAAAATCTAGCTTATGCAGCAATTTGTGCAAATAATAGACCTGAATAAAAATGCAGTGCTTCCAAGTAAAACTAGCACACCAGCTTTTGCTAGAGTGTGGTTTGAATAACAATGAGGATGCGCAGTATTTGACTAGCTGTTTGCAAGCACAAGCTGTGACCACGTAGCCCAATAATAAGTATTGCCATGGCTATTAACAGGACATAAGCTTTTGCTAAACATCAGGACTGAGGCTTGTCTGAACTTTACTTGAACTGCCTTACAGATTTGTTTCACTGTGAAAACAATTTCTTTATTTGGCCAGGTATTTATGGCTAAATAATTTTACTTTTGTTTATTTTTATATGGTAAAAGGATGGTTTTATAGAGGCTAACAAGCAGTTATTCTGTATAGAATGAAATATTTCAACTCCAACACAGTGCAGTAGAGAAATGCAGACCTGGCTCAGTAACAGAAGCCTTGAAAAGTGGAGACAAAGGCTGTGGCATAGAGGAGTACAAGCATGGGATAATCAGGGATGAAGCACAGATAAAAGAGACTACACAGCAATATATGTTTCTTCTTGTGTAAATAAGTAAAATTAACAGTGCCATTTCTATGCCCTGGAAAGTTTACAGTGTCTACCATGGCTGCATATGGATTTATAAGACCTCTAATGTCCTTATGATCTCTAATATTAAACATACCTGGATATAAAATATGATACCATACAATATCTTCTTAATGGTATGTATTTAAAATCTTGACTTTTTCTGATTATTCAGTATTATTTCTGTCTGCTAACTTCACAAGCTTCTGGGAATGCTTATACCAGGTAAACAGTTATGCAGACCTTGTGTTTAAAGCTTCTGGTAATGCTTCAATGATCTGATAAATCAAATAAAGTTACTACAAGATCTTATCTGTGTTGAGCAGTTACAATATAAAGTCCAAATATAAATTATTTGGTTTTGGTTACTCTGCCTGCATGCAGTATAATAGCAGGAAGGTTCTGTAGGAATCTGAAATATCTTGCACACTGAGTCTAGTTAAAACTCAATATTTTTTAACTCTTATGGCAAAATAACTTCATTGTCAAGGATATATTTTCAAAGAAGGTTTTGAAAAACGTTGTTGTAAAAATAGATACCTTGGTGAATATGCAAATTCTTTTGCGTAAGAGGACACCAGTTCTATAGTATATATGCAAATGTTATATGTGCCATCTATTTCCCAGCCATGCAAAAAGAAGTAGGGATAAGGATTTTATTCTTCAGGAAATAAAGTAGAGTAGGGCTTTTAAAGAAGTGCAATAACATTCACATTAACCCCAAAAAAGAATATTGAGACGTACCTTTAAATTATGTGAAAACATAAATGTCTTTTTAGGTTCGTGGTCTTAAAAGAAATAGAATTCCAAACTGTTTTGGAAAATTTCCTCTGTTACATCTACAGCTCTGTTTTACAGGACTGAGATTTAAAAAACTCTGTAAATTCTTTCTTTTGTTGTGCTACATTGATGCTCCCTTTTTTTTTTTGTATCCAAAGGTATAATGAAGGGCAGCTTAGTTCATAAATAACTCATTTTGCATTCTCCCTCACTAATCTCTGTGATATGTTTTGTGTACAATACAAAAGGATAGTGGAGTAAAATAATGAGAAAAGCATTAATAATTACACAGATGACAAAAAGAAGAAAAGAAAATACCTGTTGCAACATAAAATGGATTAAAAAAAAAGATTAGAATAAAGGAATAAATCCAATTGCATAAAAAAGATGCAAAAAATCATTTAAAACACAAAGGGAGATTCAAAAACAATAGCAATGAATTAATTAAAAATTAGCTATTAAATGGAATAAAAAGCGAGAGATAATCTAGTCACTGAGAACTTGACTTTACAGTGTTTTATTCACATTACAAATAAATGCTTTTAATTACTTTCTTTCCAATTTCTTTGCACAACTCTCAAAAAGGAGGCCTCTGTACCTTACTTTTAACAGTACCAAAGCTCTCATTACCATGGTAATAACTTGATTTGAGTTTTCAGTAATTTCTTTAAACATTTTTTTTGTAGAATCTGACTTATGACATTTGTTACTTTAATTCATCTGTATGAAGTAAAAAAATCAACACATAGGGACATATACAACATTTAAAGAAAGTAAAGACATGACTGCTCCCTTTCCTCTTTAGTCCAAAACAGTCAGATAGCTCTGGTTTAGTCATTGGCCAAAAAATTATTTGGAATATGTTGAAGGGTCTGTGACTCTGTACAGTTGCTGCCTGTAGACCTGCATATCAACCTTCAAGCTTTACCATACTCTTCAAGAATGTCAACCTTAACATCTTACCAAGGGTGCTTCCCCTACAGCCTTTAGCTTTATCATCTTATTCAACACTCTACTGTCTATTCCTTATATTTTCTTCCTGACACTCTACTCTTTTACGACCTTTTTCAGAGCTATTTACCTCTGCCTGTCAGTTTAGGTTGTTCTAAACAGAAATTTTAGAAGCTTCTTCTCTAATGAGCCTACTCTCTTCCAATGAAAGAGAAAGGGAAAAAAAAATAACTCCAAACCCAAACTCATTTATTAATAAAGGTATACAAGAATTAAATTTTGCAACCAAGTGCATAGCAGAAATAGTTCATCTTTTTTTAGTAGCTTTTTTATAAAAGCTGTAATCTTTGTCCTTCTGGTAGCTATGCTTCTGGGAGGCTTGCAAAACTAATATAGAGAAAAAAGTGTTTCTTTTATTCTTACATAATGGTGGTATGAATCCATTCACTTGTTATGTTTAATTTTTCTACCATAAAGGAAAATCAGAAAGTATGGTCTTCTGTTTTAATCTGCTCTTTTAAGAGGCAAACAATGAAAAGACAGTGGCAAAGATCACCCTATTTCAATTTAATACTTTTATAGTGCTACTCAATAGTTCAGTCACAAATCAGAGAATGTAAGAGACTGGCGATGGCTTACTGTTTCATAGAAAATGTCAGAAGATATATTTTATAGAGTTTTAAGGAATTTTGTAATAAGAATACTTCAAAAATTATTCATCAGTGTAGCAAAATAACAAGGAATTTCTCAAATTTTATGTCAAGACCCAGAAAACTCAAAAGTTTATAAATAGGTAAAAAATACCAAAGGTCTTGGCCTTTTTAAATCTCACTGTAGCAGCTAATTTTTACTTTGGAATATTTTAAATAAAGTGACAAACCTCCTTGAATTAAAACTGCTTTAGGAGTCCTTAAAGAGAACAACAGGATAAATAGCATAAATATAGAAGATTATATTTTCTTGATGAGCATCAAATTATTACATTTTACATTTTGAATATAAAAAAAGCTAAAACTAGTTTGCTGAAAAACGGGAACAGCTGAATATCTGCTCACTAGCAGTTGTTTAAAAAAAAACATAGAAAATTGAGTAAATATAAGTGAAAACTACAACATTCCTTTTAATGAGAAAGCAAATGGAATAAAAATTGATAAAGTGGAAACTCTTCTAGTAAATGTAAAGATTTTATTTGGCTTTTGAAGTAGTCTTGGTTTTGTGGTTTTAAAGTTTTCTAGAAATAAGAACCTTTTAAATAATTTAAATATTTTTGAAGATAAAATTGCAAAATATTTGTTGTTCTCTCTGTCCAAAAGTGGCTGCAGGAATAAATCAATGTATAACCCTAGTTCAGAGAAGCAGTTGTGAAGAATGTTCTTTTTTTAAAAATAAACATATGAGATCTATGTGATACAGCATACTAGAATGTAATGCATCATAAATATGTGTGGTATTTTGAAGGTCAGCAGGAGTTAAGCTCTTAATTCAGTTAAGTGCTTTTGTAAAACTGGTGACTATATGCTCCCTAGGTCCATGAGGGTGCTTAAAAAAATAGTCTTTCACATTCTGCTATTTAGTTGACACAAAAAACGGTTTGCAAATATTATTTAGAATAACAAAATTAAGTTGTTTGCACAATAAAGAATGATGGATTTACCAAGAGGTCTGTAATATAGGTCAGTCAAGCTTTATCAGCACTAGGGAAAAAATTCTTATAAAGATGGCAGAGTGTAAACAACCAGCAGAATTCCTGGTGTTATGAAGTAAAAATTACTTTAATATGTAGCATTTAGGTCAAAAAACTGTCTCTTGCAGAGAGAGTGAAGCATGAAGAGAAAAGTGGTTATGGTGTCTGTACTTGAAAATAGAGTTGTTTAAATATAGCTTTATTGTTATGCTGTTTTTGCCAAGTTGCTTGGTTAGTTATATAGGGTAACATCCATCTTTGTGAAGGCCAAAAAAAAGAGTGAAATCCCCAAAGATCCCTTTGTTTTCCTCCCCTGGAAAAGAGAATGAAGAAAAGAAAATACAGAGTCTTCACTTGACGATTCTGTGCATGTTCATTTACTTTTGACAGATATTAAATATCTTGATAATAACTTTTAAACTGAAGTTTGCATTTACTTGCTTTTTTCTCCTTTGCAGTTCTTTTAAATTTGGAACATGTTAAAAATTTTAAGAATTAAAATAGAATGATTGCTGCTGCATCAGAGCGTTCAGAACAGGAGACTGAGTTGTATGGTTGACAACAAAAATATCCACACAGACAAATTGCTTCAAACAAATCTAGGGATTTATAAAATATGCAGAAATTGATTGTGGGATTATTCAACATTCTAACATCAACCTTCCCTCAGACATTCTTTCTAAAACGTTTGTCCTTGCAAAAAAAAATGCGCATGGTCACCTATAGCAAAAGGTGTCTTCCTGGAAGTTTCCATGTTTTTGATTTAATGCAGCACATTGAAGTAATGATAAATCACACGTGACTTCCATACACCTTCAATGCACCTTCAGCCTGATCTGCAGTGCTCAAGCTGTCATACTCTGAATCCCTTCTGGACAGAGCTGCCAATCATGCTAAACCATGTGAACAGCTTAGTGACACAGACAGATGTTCACAGAGAACAGAACAGAGACCACCAAACTCACTCATTTATAAATTTAACAAGATTGGAGCATAGGGCTTCAATGTGAAAGTCTAGTTCATTAATCTGGTAGTTTCTTTCAATTGTATTTTTAGAAGATACTTTTGCAAACAAAAAATCTCAACCCTTTTATATTGCTACCACCAAACCAGAGGGAATACACTTGGCCCCACTCAAGCTTTCAAACTCAGCACTCTTCATGATTTTGTGCTAATTCAGAAAACAGCTTTTCATACTAAGCTCTGAACTTTATTTCTCAAATCTTTCACTGGGAAAGAAACATGACATTGATACTTAAAAATAATAATTTTAACAGGAAGAGAACCCAGAAAAATTAAGTACTTTAAAGCAAAACCTGAAACGCAGGAACACAAGAACTTAACAGCCTACAAAAAAAAAAAAAAAAAAGAGAGAAAAAAAAGTCAAAAAAATTTAAAAAGGTATAAATTTGGCTAAAAAAAAAAAAACCCAAAAAAAACCAAAAAAGAGAGACAAAAAAGTCATAAATATTTACATAGGTATGATTTTGGCTTAAATAAGAAATACCCAAATGTTCTTAATAATTTCAGCAAAACCAAAAAGCATTAAAACATTTTTATCTGTGCCTGTGGTAAGACCATAGACACAAAATTGAACAAAATAGTAGCAGGGATCTATATATAATCAAGACAAAATATAAAATCACTGTACTTTTAAAACTTTTTTAGTGAAGCCTAGTTCTGACACATGTAATAACACATTTTCTTCAGTTATAAGTATCATATGTTTGAGAAGACATTCTGAACTAAACTGTTTTACCCTACAAGTTTTGCCAATTACCCTTATTGAGGTATTTTGTCTTTTATGGAATGGTTTACAACACATACCACAGGAAAAATAAATGCAGATTTTTATATATTGTTCTTAATTCCTTATTTCACTTAATAGTTTGAAGAGCAAGAAACTTAACTGTTCCATTTTCTGAGACAAAGATAAGGCAAAATCCAGTGAGGAACTTATATCCATAGATGGTGAACAATAGATCATTTTAGGCGTAACACTGAAGTTGGACTTACAGATCCAGGGATGATATTTTTCTTCTGGAAATGTTCCTCGGGTCTTTGAAACTCATATATAAATACTAACCTGTGTGCAAAATAGTATTTGAGTCTGGAGTGCATTTATTCTTAAAGGAAAATTTAGCTGTTTCTCAGAGGGCTAGGAGAATCCATAGATCTAAATTATCTCCATGTATGTGGAAAGTTAAGCACATAGGTATGAGACCAAAAAAAAAAAAATTTGAATCTTCAGCAGGGAGTTACCTAAATTAATGAATACAAATTGAAAAGGAATGTCTCCTACATCTTTTTCCACTGCAGAATTTTTCTTCCATCAGCAGTAAAGATTCATAAGGGTTTAATAAGTAATTCAGTAATCACAATATAAATATCTATTTCAGGAAGCAAAGAAAAAATAAGAACTTTTGAGAGACTAGTTAAATATCTCCTATTTTACAGCAAAGACTTCCATTGAGTTGAAGAGAATAACTGCTCTGTCACATTGGACCGTTGTATTTTGAATACAACATCCAATAATGGAGAGAAAGACTTCATGAAATAGTCATCATGTTATTTCGTTGAAGAAGGGAGACATGGGCTCCGTTAGACCTTTAAAATTTATTTTAGATGCAGTTATATGAGAAGAAATTTAATCCACCTTCTGAATTTTTATCTAGTGAGTCTGTACGATTTTGCTACCTGTATTACTTTACTTCAAATAATTCTTTACTATGGAATGGAAAAAGAAATCATTTAACTGGGAAAGACTGATAAAAAATCACCATAGATTTTCCCACATAGTGGAAGTCTTTTCAGCAATCTCCAGGAAAATTTAAACTTCAGCATCTTCATAGTGGATCTGTCAGTTCTCTGATGAGCGCTTCAAGTTACCAAACTCGTGAACGCTGAGGTGATGAATGATTACTAACCACAATCACAGGATACTCTAAGATCAGCAGTAGGTGTACACCTCTGGATGTGAAGTGAATGGAAGGAATCACAAATTTTGGCCCTTCAATTGAGTGACTTCCTTCTCAGCAGTGGAAGAAATCAGTATTTTTAAGAATTAAAAAAAAAAAAAAATTATTAAAGACAAATTAGATGTCCCTTTGGAAGATGACTGATTTATCCAAAGCCAGGTGACAGCTAAGCAAGTATCAAGTGTAGTGGGATGGTTACACTACCATTCTTATTTTTATTTCAAAATAACTTTTAACTTTTTAATTACTTTTTGCTCAAATATTAAACTATTGGTTTAGAAGCTAAGATTCAACCTCAGTTTGGGTTTAAAAAAAAACATTAATGCTCAAATAATGAAAAATTAGCCTCTTTCTCTCTTTTCATGACAGCTAATCTCTTAGGATTAGAAAATTATTTATTGCTCATTTTTAGTTAAAAAAAATACATTCTTCAGTGTTAATCCTCCACGTATTCACAAATGATTCTTTCTTAAGTTAGGACTCAATCTCCTAGAACACACTGTCAATAATTACTAAAGACAGAGGGTATGAAACAATTTATTTTCAAACACAAATGAAACAATTATTGAAGCAAAAGAGTTATATACTATATCTGCAAGGAATGCATTGACATACTTTCATTTCTAGAAAGGGCTTCTTGCTTTGAAATGGAAGCAGTTTTCTAACTTAAAGTAGGTAATTACACACTCCATTAAACAAGTAATTAACAGATTACAATTTAAAAAAAAAAAACTTGAAAATGAGTAATTCAGATGCTAAATGTGAAGCACACTGTTATAATTAGCATAATACTTTTTGAAATGGATTAACAAATACACAATGAAAATGGGAAAAAAAAATCTATTTTCTTCTTGCAAATCATAAGCAATAAATAGTATTTTATAAGTCAAACAATATCATAGTATAAGAACCTAGTGCAAATACCTCATGCTTAATTGTTTACTTAAATAAATAAATAACCTCTTAATTCCCTGGAGATATAGCTAAAACTTTTGGAAGATTATTATTGAGTATGCATTATGCTGGGCGCATTCATTATGTGAAGAAAACAAAAGGTCAGATGCTGGGTTTTTTACAAGCAAATATGCTTCTTCTAGTAATTTGAAGATGCAAGAGAAATTTTACCTACCACTATTCTAAACATCAGGAAAAGCTATCATAATGAGAAACACTTTATGCTTCCATGTCTTGTGTTTATTTTGTACATCTGATGAAGTTTCTCAAAATAAAAGTTAATAAGCCCAGACAGGGTACTGAAAGGCATGAATGGGTTTATGAACTAATTTCTTCAGCTCCTTCAACACAGCTGGCACATACTGGCCACCTGTCTATTCCACCAGTACAAGATGTGTGCTTTTCAGCTGCTGCCTTGAAGAAATGTTAATTTTACTTCAAAATTAAGGAAATGGACTTTAATAGGAGCCATATCCTTTTTATATAATCAGCTTATTTCATCTTCTTTATAGCTGTCTGTTTTTAATTGTTGAAAATATGAACTGTAGACAAGAAATGATCAAGACAGAATCTAGTTTAACCTCTTTTTCACAGATATTTAATCTAGCTGTTCTCCTGAATTCTCATTTTAATCATCATTTTACTTCAAAATGGTACATGCCACTTCTTCTAACCCACAGGAAGATTTTAATTATTCAAACATTATTTTCAAATGTTCTTTTTTCCATAAAAAGAAATTACTAGAATAAGTACTAATACCATTTCCATTATTTTTATTAAATCAAAAGAATTAACATTGAGGTTTTTTATCAGAAAGCCAGTAGAAGGCAATAAACAGTAAACAAAAGACTTAAAAATTAAAATTTTAAGAATATAAAGTCCTAAACAAAACAAAATATTCATATTCTGTCACTTCCTTCTTTTTTTTTTTTTTTTTCCATCTTCTATGAATTCCTGAATCCAACTAGTGGCAACCCAATCTTAACTTATAGGACCTGGCAATCAGAGCCCATGGCAATGTGGCTGTACAGGAGCAATGTTTCGTTGAATGCATTAATGTCATGATAAGCTGAATTGCTCTCTTGCTAATGAAGTTGACCTCTTCTGGTATTATTGCTAGTCAGGACAGCAAAGAAATTCAAATATCCCAGAATTACTCACGGCTTGATTTGCATTGAAATAGACCAACTAAAAAATATAATAAAAAATTGAATTACTGTGTAATACTGAATCAAATGCAGTAGCTGTGAGTAAAGAAGATTGCAATTCCTACAAAAGGGAATTGTTGTAGTGCAAACATATGATAGCACATCAGTGTGATGGGTTACTCCCATTACATTGAGTTACATACAGCACACTAATTTCTTCCACTTCCATTTACCTAATAGGTTGTTTTGATGAAGGACCGTCTCATATGGTTGAAGGAGGAGGGTCATGAGATGGAATCAGAATGGCAAAGGCAGTTACTACTCCTCTGAGTATCGGCAATAATTGTAATTTCTTCAAGCGAATAAAGCCCTCCTGAATTTCTTTCTTAAACATCTTTTCCTTCCTTAAACATTTTTCTTGGTCTACTTTCACACTTAATTATTATCATGGATGGGCCTCATCCCAAGATCATGCATAATAGCAATTTAAAAGTTGGGTTTTTTCGTTCTTCCAGATATGATTGAATGCTACAAAATAAACATGACAATGCATCTGTAAATGTACTGTATTTTATCTTTTTCCTCTATGGAAGACTGATTTGTATGAAATTATCAATTTCTACCAAACTCCAGGAATCTTAAGACTCTGATGAATGTGATAAATAGTTGAAACTAATTTCATAATCAGTTTGGATTTAGTAAAGACAAAAGCCTACATATAAATGCAAATAAGTTGCAGCATGAGGCAAGTTACTCAGACGGACATAATATTGTAAAATGTCTCATATATTAAACTTTTGGTAATTTGCATTTTTGTTTGTTGTTTTAAATCTACAGCTATAATTCCGGGCTTGTTCCATTTCAGTAGCTTTCTTATTTACTATTTTTTTCCTTTCTCAACAAGTATAGAAAACCATTATAGAATACTGTTAGACTGAATATTTTTATTAAATTAATATTTAAAGAATCTGTTTTCTAGAGTTATTCAATTTCTCAGAATTTAGCACAAAAAATTAGGAATAAATCTTATTCACAAAAAATTTATTTCTGAATTGAATATGTTTCAATGACACGTAAAATGCAATACTTTTCCTGCTTATTTGAGATATACCTTTATTGGACATAGTTCTTTTAAGCCTGAAAAGAGAGACATTTGAGTACAGATCTCCCTAAAACTATGACCCATATATTTTCAATAGCAAATAAATATCCAGACTTCCTCGTGTTTCTGTTGAAAATATTTTTTAAGTATTTTGCTACCTACATTAGACTAACTTATTTTGATTTCCATTGTAATTTCAAAAAAGGAGAAAAAATTTGATAATACCGCCATTAGACAAGCAATGAAGTAAATAGTGACTGCAATGGTCAGTCTTATGTTATAAAAGCTATTGCAGGCAAAAATTTAATCTAGAAAAGTGCTACAGACAGCCAGCAGTTCTGATCCTCTTTCTACAACTGTTAAAGATAAAATCCCTCTCACTTTCTCTCTGTAGATTATTTTTATGATTAGTCCTCTTTCCAAGGTCATACTTTGCTGTATAGTAACCAAGATGTGTGCAAAACCATATCAAGAAATGCTACCTAGAACAGCTAGCAAAATTTAATATTTTTAGAAGATAAACCAACGCAAACTCACATGACACTGAATCTGAATATCCTGTAATACCCATTTCCTCTGTGAAAACAAAGGAACTTCAATAATTGACCTTGTTGCAGACTTCAGTGTAACTCACAGTCCTGCACCATGGCCTGAGGAAGTAGTTTTGGAAGCTCATTACAGAAAGATAGATTTTGGAGGAACTTTGCAGTTTTTCTGTTCAAACAAAAGCAAATAATTTCTAAGAAAGTCAGGTAATTTCTAAGAAACAAGGAAACCTTTTCTGTCACAAAATTTGGCAGAAATAGAAGGCAAGGCAGAAAACTCCTTTTCCTATCTTGTACATTTTTTTTCACATAATGCTCCTTTATATTTTTAATGAAATTATAAAATCTGTATAAGTAATTTATTTGTTGTAGCAGAAGAATATTTCAATTTCTTAAAACTTGGCAATAGGGAAATTCTGTGATTTTGATAAATAGCATTTATCAATTTATCAAAGTGGGAAAATTAATTTCACATAAATTTGGAAGAAATACACTGTGATAAATTTTTCAGGTGACATCATAAAAATCATCATCAATATATTTGAAAATAAACCAGTGAATATTGTATTATGGTGTTCCTTATTTTCTTCTAGATTACAATACCAGATCATTTCCTCTTGCTAGAAGTAACCAAAATCCAATGGAATCCACAACAATATCAATAACAAACTTTAGGGTTCACTCCAAAGGTGACAGATCCTAGATATTACATTCAGATTATTAATTATTCTGTCATTGCTGTGGCTCCATTAGATATCAGAAGTAAATGTCTTATTATTGCCAGCTGCTGCAAATTTTTTGTACTGGACACCAATACGTATTGTTATATCTTCTCATGAGGTTTCAGGATATCATCTTTATTAGAGGCAGACACACAATAAGAGCGTGCAGTAAAGCTTCACTTAAGAAATATCTGGCATCTCTTCTTGCTTTCATCAGACTGCAGCCTTAGGTGACCTTAGTTGAGGCATCTTTCTTAAAAATAGCCACTTCTTATGATTTTGCAATCAATTTTTAATCAAATTCCTTAGTTAACTGTTAATAAAATCTGCTGGATAATTAATTTTATGGAACTTTATTATTTTTTATTTAGATCGGCTTTGTAGGAAATTGGTGATCTGCTCTAGTTCTGCTAGCCAGCAGGTGTGGCACAGCTACTCTGTGCAAGCCAGAGCTCCCTGTGGCAGTGATAGCACAGTAATTCTTCAGTCTGTTGTACTAGTAGGATACGTAAGACCTTTATAAAATGTGAATCAAACAGGCCTCATGACTAGAACCTGGGAGAGAGACAAGTAAAATGTATTTATAATTTATTGTCTGTACCTGAGCCCATTGTTTGAGCTGGTCTACCAAAGAATGTTAAGATGAGTTAGGAAGGATATTAACTCCATGCCAAATAGACAAAAGCCCTCTGGATATTGAGTTTCCTGTATTACACATATTGCTCTACCTGCTGGGATCATCCATCTGTCTTTCTGTGCTCAATCCCTCTACATCACTGAGGCTACAACACTCGCAGTATATTGAATATCTTGGAGGACTTATGTGCTTCCACATTTTTGACAACTTTGAACTTCAACTATGGAACGATGGCATTAATCACAAAAGGGAGGAATCATAAGTAACAATTTGGATATTGAAATACTTTTTCCCAATGTCATACTCCAAGCACAGATGTACACTGTTATGGAACACATAACAAGTTCGGGGGAAGACTCTGCCCCATCAATCCTGTTTTCAGCTTCTATGAATAAAAGGGTGTGAGGTAAAAGGAAATGGAAGAACATGTATGCTTTAGTGTCATAGTGGCACTGAAATAAAATCAGTGAGGGAAGACACACAGACCTCAAAGCTGGTATGTAGTTTTAAGATATTGGTATAGAGTACATTTTCTGTGTAACATATAACATTAATAATATCATATGACTGTGATCATTATATGTTTGCTCTTAATCAAGGCTTCAGGAGGAACACAGTAAATATTTGTTTCAAATATAAAAATGACCAATTGAACAGTGTGGTATGTCATGATGGAGAAGTAACAAATGATTCTAAAGTATTTATATCCTCTTTGTACTAAAGTTGCTGTAAAAGACAAAGAACACTGAAACATTGTGAATAATATGTCATGCTGTCCTGTAGTCCAAAAGTGCAGTTTTTGACACATCTCTTTAAGGCCTTTCATTGCATATAACTTTTTCATAAATAAAAAATATTATTTGTTTTCCTAAAATTCATAAGTCCAAGAAGGAAAAAATAACTACTTTTATCAGTTTCACCTCAGCTTAACAAGCTGAGAGCTACAAAGTATAAACATTATAAAAAATGTGCAGCAACTCTTTACAAAGCAAAGGAGAATTGTCTATAAAAATCTTGAACCTTCATTGCCTGCCTCTTTGGACTATCATTATACCTGTACAAAGAAAGTGCAGAGTGCAGTCATACCAAAAGGCTCAGCTGTTCCAAGTACAAAGTAGCACTTTTTGGTCTTATTATGCACAAAAATATGATTTCAGAAAAGATTTGAATGAACTGTGTGAGAATTTTGAGACAACTTATAAATCACATCTACAAGGTTTTCTTGGTTTTCAAGAAAGATGGTAGAAATATTTGTTGCGAAGATTTTCATTCCCAGTCTGAAATATTCTAAATATTTAATCAGGCACAGAAATACAAATTAAAGCATGTTAATAAAAATTGTGCATACCTCACTAAAATTCCTTGTAATAATAATTTAAGAGACAAAGTGACTGAGACTATGCTACAGGGCACTTTCCATTAAGCACATTTGAAGCTGTAGGCTAAGCTCTTGTTTATGAAAGCTATATGGAAGATATTTTATATTTCACAAAGTACTGCATCTATTTATCTCTTAGAGATGCAGTGACAAGGAGGAGATCCTTCTTAATCTGCTTCTCATCAGCATGTATTAAAAACCTGTGCTGGCCATTCTTAGGTATGATGTATATTTCCTAAGTTTTCAGTGTTTCAGCAAAAGTGTCACACACATTACAATGATAGTCATTAGTGCTACTTGCATATAATTGCTTTGTACATACCTCATCCATGCAGCTATTCATAAATCAGTGTTAGAAACGGTTTTGGAACACCGATGTCAGCATCTTGATACAGAGGGCTGAAACAAACACATTTGTTATGATTCCCTGTGCCACCTAGGAGATTTGAATGTTCAGTTCCCATTAATTAACATCCAAGTCCCCTGAATGCCTGACTATCTCAGCTTTCATCTCCCATGAATCTTTCAGGAAACAGTATAAGCTTTGACACTGCAAACTTCAGTATGCTTAAATGTTCGTACATAGGAAGTAAAATTCTTATATAATCTGATAAAAAGGTTAAAAATACATAATAATATGTAAAAAAGTTGATACTTCAGAGATATCAGGTATACTTGTTAGCAATATTTAGAATTACTCTGACAGCTTTCATTACAGTCAGTCTCCCATTAATTTATTTAAATATTTTCCCTCCAAAGAAATGCATTCATCTATGTTATAATTAACTTGGCTGCCAAAAGATATTATATATCATCAGATGCTCTACCGGCCTAAGGTAGTCAAAGAGTGGCAGCTGTATTGTTCAGTGTTTAATCAGGTCAAAGCTGTGGCAACTTTAATTATAGTTATTGTCAAGATGCTCCATAATGCTTGCAACAAACCTTGTCATATGTCAGCTCTTGAGTCTTTTCTTTTAGTCATGTGTAAGTAAAAAGACCATTCCTGTTAAATCTGACAGGCATGATTCTATAAGTAAAATTGGTATATTGCTAGGTAAATTTGGGGTAATTTGGACATGCAGTGCGAGGATAGGAAGCAGGCAAACATATTGAGGTAAAATGGAAAAAAAAATCCTTACTCTTGTAGCTAACACAGAGGATAAGAAACAGGTGCAGAGAAAGCGAGGCCAGAGAGTCACAGAATATTTTCCCATTTATTTTTTAAAATGTCCCACTACATACACCACACTATTTAAAAGCAAAACATTTTCATGTGTTATCATGTATCTTTATAATGTATCCACCTGAGTCATCACGCTATAGTAGAAATGTATACCTGTCATTCATGCATCTGCCACCTGGCTCAAGAAATGAATGTCTGAATGACTAGTGGTCCTTTGCCCTTTGTTTTCCAATTTATAATGTCTTTTTGTTCTGCATAAATGTTACATTTTGAAACAGTGTTTCACTACTTTTCCCACGCTAATAGTTTGGCTCATTCCCTTTTTTTCTCCAGGTGTATCAACATTGTCTCTATTCTCCTTGGATCCCAAGGCCCCATCTGAATCAAACAAAATTACTTCTCCCAAGGAAATGAACTGAAGGGATAGTTGGTTTCAAAATCTTCTGCCTCTAAGTCTGCCACATCTTAAGGATGGATAAGGTTTTGTTCTCTCTGCTCACAACAATCCTTCAACATTATTCTGGCATATATCGTATCACATCACAGCATGCCTCCACAAGCAATGGCTGAGATGCATGCAGCCCACACTGTTGAGTGTCATGTTATGAAAAACAAGAGAGTAGTCTCATTATCTATCTGGCAAGTTTATGTTTTCATAAGGGATGTTTGTTATAAGCAGGAACTCCTAAGATGTGTCAGCGTATAGAATAATAATTTAGGATGTGGAGGCAAAGAAACTCCTTTGTCTGCTCAGTCTTTTGCTACGGTTTCTTTGGTGATCCAGACCCCATGCTCTAAGTATTATCTTCTAAGGAGTGAGTTGAAAGGAATAATCACTTCTCTCTAGCTACTGGCAATGCTTGTGTGTTCGGAAACAGACTGGGAGCTGGGCACAGGTGCAAGGCCAGAGGGGTCAGGACCCAAACCACAATGACCTTGTGCCACTGTACCTGGGTGAGGTAAGCTGGGCAGATCGAGGAGTGGCAGATGGAGTCAGGCCAGAGTTGAGATCCCCATACATATTTGTGGTGGTGATGCAGGTCTGGGTCAAGTCATGAAGTTAAGCCACATTTCAGGGTTAAGTCCAGCAGTGGTAACTGGTATCAGAAATAACCTGGCGATTGCTAGGCATGTCTACAGTGATGGAGCAAGACTGAGGCCAGGCCAAAAATCAATCCACAGGTCAAGGCTCAGATGAAAAAGCCCCTAGCCAGCCACATGCAGAGCTAGGACAGCGCTAGAGCCATGTACATGACAAAACATCTCACGCATGGACTGAAGATCCATGTGCAGGGGTGCTTCCAAGGCCTGAAGTCTGCCCAATCACTGCCCTACTCAGCTGGGCAGGGCAGATGAATTATAACAAACGGCTCATGGGTCAAGATATGGACAAGGAGAGATCACGCAACGATTATTGTCATGGGCAGAACAGACTCAACTTGAAGAAATTGATTTAATTTGTAACCAATCATATCAGAGTGGGATAATGCAAAGTAAAACCCAAATCCACTGTGGGATCTTGTCTGCACAAGGCTGCAGGTTCTGCCAGGAGCCTGCTCCAGCACGAGCTTCCCACAGGGTCACAAACTCCTTTAGGCATCTACCTGCTCTGATGTAGAGTCTTCCACAGACTGTAGGTAGATCTCTGCTCCCCTATAGACCTGGAGCTCCTCCTCCTCCTCTTATTCACCAACCTTGGTGTCTCCAGAGCTGTTTCTAGCATATGCTCACTCCAGCTGCAACTGCGCAGGGGTTTCTCTCCCTCTTCTTGAATCTATTATCCCAGGGGGGCTACCACCATGGCTGATCGGCTCAGCCTTGGCCAGTGCCAGGTCCCTCTTGGAGCTGGCTGACACTAGCTTTGGCTGCTGTAGGAGAAGTTTCTGGCAGCTTCTCACAGAAAACATTCCCTTGCCCCTATGTCTACCAAAACCCTGCCATGCAAACCTAGTACAATTATTCATGTCTGGCCCAATAGTAACAGGTTCAAGGGAAAGAATGAGCTAATCAAAATGAAATGTTTGGGAAGATGAAGCCTAATTTGTAGTATATGAGTATATGAGTGAGTAGGGGGAGTAGCTGAGAGTTTTTTGTTCAGTTTTCTTTTTACTGTGGTAGAAACAGAATGTCTCTTACTATTTGGGGACTTTTTTTAGAGGCAGATATAAAAAAGGTATTTTTTTTTTGTTACATATAGAGCTTTTATGCATTGATTCAGGTAGTTTACACTCTGATTGTGAAGGCTATTAATTTTACACTAATTATTACCTCAAAAAGCAGTTAAATAATTTTTAAAAAACAAAACCTAAACCCAGAAGTTTCCTATGATTCATAATCAGTTATAATTATACGAGAATAGACATTAATTTCAATATATTGCAATGGAATCTAGGAAGTTAACTGTAAGTCATCTTCCTAATGAATGCAGAAGAGCCTTGTGTAGGCCTACCTCACTGTAGGTACATATTGATTTCTATTCTAGGTATCAATTCTTTTCTCCCTCTAATAAAAACAGTAAGACTCAATTCCCAGTTGCATAAAGGCAAAACATGAAACAGAACTAAAAAGCCACCTACATGTCCATTTCCAAAGAAGAGCCATGATTCTTGGTGATTCATAGTCGTACATTTTTTCCAAGAAGGATAGTCTTTGAGCAATAGAAAAGCCAGCAAACAATATAAAAAAAACCTGGTAAGGGAATATACCTAAATTATTTTGCCCTTTGTTATCACAGAATAATAGAATGGTTTGGGTTAAAAGGGACCTTAAGAATCATCTAGTTCCTACTATCCTGCCATGGCCAGGGATACCTTCCACTAGACCAAGTTGCTCAAAGCCCCATCCAACCCGGCCTTGAGCAGTCCAGGAATGGGACACCCACAGCTTCTCTGAGGAACCCGTTCCAGTGTCTCACCACCATCTCAATAAAGAATTTCTTTCTAATATCCCATC
This sequence comes from Callaeas wilsoni, assembly GCA_013398955.1. Lineage (NCBI taxonomy): Eukaryota > Metazoa > Chordata > Aves > Passeriformes > Callaeidae > Callaeas > Callaeas wilsoni. Next base: position 269,920 of record VWPU01003968.1, read on the forward strand.
TAAACCCCTTCTTTCAGTTTGAATCTATTCCCCTGTGTCCCATCACTTATTCCCTTGTAAAAAGTCCCTTCGCAACTTTCTTATCAGCCACCTTGAGTTACTAGAAGGCTACTGTAACATCACCTTGGAGCCTTCTCTTCTCCAGGATGAACAACCTCATAAAACCTGAATTCTCTGTATGCACAATCCTTCACAAGAGTCTGAAAGAATCACAGTGCAGACAGTTTGAGAGCTTAGGAGCTCTGAAGAAAATTAGGACTTCTCAGTTATTTATGTTGATTTAGGGAGTTAGAAACTAAGAGTCAGGTTTGGAAACATCATGGAAATATTAGTGTTTTTTCAATCTTTACATATGTATTGGTAGGATTTAGAGGGGCAAACTCCTTTTAAATTTTTATTAATATATCACTTTTTTCAGTTTAGGGATTGAAATTTCCCTAGTTCAGTATAATGAGTGGAATTGATAATTACTAATGGTGGCCATTTGGAGAATATAAAGATTTTACTGGAGCCTGAAAAGTTATTAAAAGAGATTACCTTGATCTGTTAATCTGTCATCATTATTATGTCTCTACAATCAAATAGGTTATATTGCCTAGGTTTTGGAAATAATCATGGATAGGATGGATGTTTATCAATTATGAATCACTTAATTTATACTATAGCTATGCAAACATTATGTTTTAATACTATGTCAGATTTTATTCTCTTGATGAATTTACTGAAGATAAGTTCTCAGCTCATAGCTTCTAATTTTTCAGATAATTTCTATTAGAGGGTTATGATACACAAATCATTGGACAAAATAATTCAAATAAATGATGATAACAACTTACATTTTTATAACATCTTTTATCTTGACTCTATATCCAGTATCTCAGTAATGCCTAATTTTGTGATACTTCAAGCAGAATCCATCCCTCATGTGTACTTTTCTTAGTGCTAATTGCTATTTTGCTGTGAAAGTAGGCAAGTAGACAGGCAGCTCTTTCCAGACTAAGAAAAAATATTAATGGTCTTTCTAAAAGAGGTGTTTTGTAAAAAATTTCAGAAGACAGGTGATTATAACAGAAACATTTATAGACTACTCTTGTTGCTTTCTAAATATCAGAGTGTCAGCTCTGCTGTAAGAAACATTCTGAGTATATATTAGTAGCAAACACACAAATTGGTCTTTGAAAAGTGTTCTTTTCATTTTCCTGTGGAGTGCTTTTATACAAAATTTTATCAGCGATTATTACTAAATAAATAATTAGTATATCTTTATTATGTTATTTCTTATATTGGTAAATAACATCTATCATGTGAAGAAATGAGAAAGTCTTCATAGTAGCATTATTTGCCCACTGACAAGAGAATTAGAAGTTACACAGATATACTAGTTTTCCCAAAAACCCCCATCTACATTTTTACAACTTGGTGTTTAAATAATGCATTTTAAATAACCCTCTCCTTAGATGACAGCAACAGCATCAGCAAACAGCAACTAAAACAAACAACAGTAACACAGATCTCCATTTCCAGACTGATCATAAAACAGAAATTCTGGCAGTGGATCCTGAGTTAAACATCACATATTTTACAGCTCTATATTTAATATCTCTATCCTCTAGATAGTTTTATCCTTCGGATACCTTGGTATTTGGATTGATCGGTCACAAATTAATGTACTGTAAACACTGAAGATTTCACATAAAAATACTAAATCTATGCTGGGAGTGATAGAATGCAGAACATTATAGTTTAATGTAAATAGAATTCAAATCACATATCAAATATTTTTCTTCTTTGAACTTCAATGATATCTAAACTATTAGTAGAAGAAACAGTAGTCATTTAGAGGTGAATCTCCCAAAAATAATAATGCCCTAATTCTACCTACGCTGAAGACAGTGGTAAATTTTCATTATATGTAACAGGAAGAGAATTTGGCCAGTGTTTTGAGAACTGCACCTTTAGGCTAAGCTTTATTCAACTGCTTAATTAAAATTTCTGTTTGTTTTCTACTTGGATATTATTCCTATGGTGAGCTTAATTGCTGCTATATGAACAGTGCATTTGACTGGAGATATTTATTAGTTTTCAGTTGAGAAGCATTCGCTTGTTGTACACAGTTTGTGGTAAGTTGTGTTAAGCAGTACCCTACTTCTGTGCACATAGTTCATGATGAATTCTGTAAGTGTGAGACTATGTAGAGCAATTAGTTTCTGTTGTCATTAAAAACTGAGAGTAATATCTTTATTCATTCAGATGCTGCAAACTCCTCTCCCTCTACCGGCTTGGCTAAATATTATTATGGCACTGCATGATACTCTGCGTGTGGCTGGGGATTTGCAGAGGTTATGCAACTTTCACATTCCATACAAGCACAACATTTCATCCCAAGTTCATACTGAAAGTATTTGGTTTTGCAACCCCCATTTTTTTTCCCCCGCAGTATCAAACCCAGAAGGAATAATTATGATAATAATTGTAGGCAAGAAAAATTGCAACAATTAATATATCTGTCAAATACAAGAAACATTTTTTCTATCTTTTTTCTGTCTGTTACATATTGAATCATTAAATATGCTTGCTTTTATTCTTTAGTATTTGACAGAAAATTTTATAATTTTTCCTTTTTATACTGTACAGTTCTGACATGCTTCACCTTCCAATAGCTTGTTTAACTGTGGATACTCATCATTAGCTTCAAAAAAGTGCGCTGATCCCAAAAGCAGTTGGAGGAGTGAAGAAGAAATAAGTTGAGACATAGACACATTTTCTCAAACACAAAACTCTGAACCATTCAGATGGATAGCAAATGTAAGCAGTGTATCTATTTAGCCATCATCCCTCTGATGAAATATGATATTGTTTCAACAATATATGCTACACAGATCAATAGTTCTAGACTGTCTGCAGTAAACAAGACTCAGATACTCCTTTCTTTTCAGAATTATTGTATTCAACAAATTTACCTTCTGAAAATACACTTATTTACCTGCCTATTTTCTTTTTTCATCACCTGAATACAGGCACGATTTGATAATTTTCATTGTGTTTTTTTTCTTCAAGACATTTTGACTAAAGGTTGCTTTGTAGATATGTATCTCTTCCTCCCTCTTATGATATCATTCAACATACTGCAAATACACAAAAGCTGGAAAGAAAAATGTATATTGTACCATACAAACGTTAATACAAAGTATGTTTTTTCTTATAGAAAGATTACTGCCTATGTTTGAAGGATCATATTTTGATATGTATTTTGTTTTCACATACCTAATGACCATAGCAAGATGTAGTTTTTCTTTTATTTTCTTTTCTATTTTATGTCTTCATTAGATCACACTGTAACATCAAGTTCTCTGTTTTCAGATCACAACTATTCTTCAGGAAAACAATGTTTTCTCTTACTAAATATTTGTAAAAATACATTTATTCCCAATGCTTGTGTTTTACTTAAAATGTCATCTTTGTGTACCTTGATTTCAAGGCATGTTGGATTTCATGCATGTAAGGATGTCTACAACTCCTTCTGTTTCTTTGCTGCATTTAAGTCATACCTTTAACAGGAGCTGTTCTGAGTCATTTTCTCAGTGAAAAAATATTGGTATGTTATTTACCTAAGATAAAAAAGTATTTTTGTGAGTTTCTAATATGTGGAATTGTGTATCATACACAATTTAAGTCATATATCCCTTAGTCATTCTGATAAAGTTTCTAGTTTAAGAAAAAAAAAATGCAGCAGCGGTCAAAATGCTAACTCAGTAATTTTTTCAAAGTCATGAGGTTTATTCAAATCCACATATTTTTCTGATAAAATCCACAAAAGATTCCTATTCTTTACAAAAGTATACAGCTATTATACCTGTTTTCTAGGTACATGGGAACAGGTTAAATACTTCTCTAACATTTTCATGAAATGGGCAGCTTAGTAGGTACAGCCCAAGGAGAGGCAAAGACAACTAAGAGGCCATTATGTGGATTAATTCAAAAAGTCATTTTAGCCCTTGGAAGATATCCCAGTGTCCTAGAATTAGGCAATGACAAAGTTGAGCTTTATGTCTCTTGTGTGCAATCACTTACTTCTCCACCTTTCAGCTGGCACTGCATGCCCTTTGGCTATTGCTGAGAATGTAGCTGAGTTTTAACTCATTAATGTGATAGCAACTCACCAGCTGACACCGGAGGCCTTGTGCTTAAATGGGAATGTTCACTGAATTCTAGTGGGATTCCTTTGTTGTGAGTGAGCATGGATCAGAGAGACCAACCTAATTGCTCAGCAGCAGCAGACATACCGACTCTGTATCAGAGAATTTTTGTGAATGACTCACACCAGTTGTCTGAAGAAGTGGGGACTGCGACTAAATGCTTTAATGCCTCTTTTAATCATAAAATTTTAGCATGGCTGGAGAAGATGTAAGAAACACAAGGAAAATTAAAATGAGCTAGAAATATTATCACAAACTAGTCTTGTACTCTTTCTGGAAGTTACTTAGTAATTCTACTTTGTCAATTCAAGTTTATGTTTTCATTTAAACTAACAAGATTGACGTCAATGTAAAGTAATATACTAGAAAATAGGCTGTCAACTGTCTTTAAACTAAACTCCCAAAACCCAACCAAAAAGACCCATCTCAGTTGTCATAGCAGAGCCTATTTTGGCTTCTCAGTAACTCAAACATTTTACACTATTGGAAATATTTTTTCATGTATTTTATATCTCCACTTACTTCACTATGCCATTTGCCCTATTTATTATCATTAGTTGCACAGTCAAGGATATTATTTGCTGTTATTATATATATTTGGGCTAAGCCTTCTCTATAATAACTTACTAGGATATTTTTGTATAGAAAGGTGACAGTTCCTTGACAAAAGGACATTCTTTTGTTATGCAGCACTACACACAAAGGGTTTTTTTCCAATCTTACATCCAGGTTTGTCTAGAGTTCCTTGGTGGCTTAATGACATATCTCCTACACATGAACAGAAAGGAAAGATTCCAGATTAATACAGAGGAGGTGTTTGGTGTGTGTATCTCAGTTAGAGCAGACTGCAGCACTGGATTGGAGGACAGTAGTAGTAAGTGGTCAGGTAGTTGGACTAGATGATCACTGTAGGTTCTTTCCACTTGAAATTTCTATTCTATTCTATTCTTTTCTAGTCTAGTCTAGCCTAGTCTAGTCTACTCTATTCTATCTTATGCTATTCTAAGTAAATATAGGTAAACCCAGGGTGGAAAATCATGCAGTGCTCAGGCCAAATACAGAAGTCTGTAACTAGGAAGAGGAGTCTCTCCAGAACTCAGAATTTTTAGTAGCAGTTGGCTTTTCAGAACTTGACATTTTAAGCAAGAATGGCTTTTTGAATTTCACCAGCGCATCAATAGAAAATGCCCTGTAATGTCACAGTTTGGCATTATTTTAGGAAAAATAAAAATGTTTTGGAATATTTTGTAATCCAATTTATTACTTTTCTGCATAATTCCAGTTACATTAAAGCAGAGAGTGAGAGTGAAGAGACTGAAAAAATACGTGGGGTCTTTTAATGTGTGTTTTTACATTCTGCTTTGGCTATAGTGAAAGTGTTCCCCAGCAGCATAAAGAAATGAATCAGAGTGCAATTGAGCTTGTGGTAAAGTGTCACCAAAGCCATTCTTAAACAAGTGAAGTAGCAAGTTCCATCACAGAATCACAGAATATTCTGATTTGAAAGGAACCCAAAGGATCTTTGAGTCCTGCTCTTGAGTGCATGGCCTGTACAGGGATGCCAGTGTAGTTCTTACCTCTCACCTCTCAAGGCATTATATTGTGAGTTTAAATACCTGAGAAGAATGCAGTTTTCCACAGAAACTATTTTATTTGTTTTGGTTTCTGGCTTAGGCAATTTTTTCCACCTGCTCTCAATATGAATATCAAGCTACATAAAATTCTGTGTAACAGAAATGGTGACAAACATCATTCACTTAGTGAACTCTAAGAAAACTATATGCTCTATTCTACTTTTTTCAGGTAAACAATTAATACTAGATAAAATTTTAAAAAGTTAATTTAGAAAATGATCCCATTTAAAATTATTTTTTAATGTTTAAAAAGTCATGAAATCAAACCATCTCAAGGCAATGTTATTTATTCCCCAATAACAAATAATATGAATACTGTCATAGCGGAATAGATCCTGCAAATTTCATTCATGTAACTAGTCCTGCAGAAACCATTGAAACTATGCACATGGTGGGAATGATTAATGTGAGAAAGGCTTGCAAGATCAATCACTTCAGGTATGTTGTTACTTTTCATTGTTAGCTTCAAAAAAAAAACAGAAAAAAAGGCCATATTTCAAATAACATAAAATCAAAATTTAACTGAACTTTAGCTTTGGAAACAGTTCTGGTAAAATTGATGTTGAGTTGGTATAATAGATTATTTCTGAAATGCTAGTTTTGACACCAACGATTACTTTGATGGCAATTATTAGGCTGTTTTGATTTCCATCTACATCCTCTTGCCATCTGGATGGTATATATAAATATAGTTGCAGAGGTGAGCCAAAGTTAGCTATTGTAAAGGTACAGACTCTACTTTTTCATGACATTTGCATGGAGTTCCAGGAAAAGGGAAAGTTCCCTTTAGGAAAAAGCAGCTCTACGTCCTCCTGAATCAACTCAACTGGTATAGGGATGGGAAAGATTTCTGGCCTCTTCTCCTTTTATTAGATTCTATTAGAACAAGAGTAAGTGTACTTGTATGGTTAGTTCAAAAGGGATGGGAACAAAGAGGAAGGAGATATAGATACAGGGCTCTTTGAACTTCTCAGTTCTTACATGTCTGGCCACTGTCTGGCTTCCAAAATATATTGTCAAAATATGAAACAACTATGCAATCTCATAACAAAACTGAAAAAGCATTTCTTATCCACTTTACCATGGTACCTGTCCGCTTCCCAAGGTTTTGTAGCTTGGTTTCTTAAACCGTTAATATGAGTCTATTTGGAGTCACAAAAAAAAAAGATCAAAAGAAGTCATAAATGTTAAGACTAAAAGGAAAATTATAATCCATAAAACCACTTATTTTAAAAAGTTTGGTTAACTCTTGACTCATTTGATATTGTAAGATGGTTATAGAGAGTACAAAAGCAGTTGAGTCAAAAAGTGTGTGTATGTTGGGAGAAGAGAAGGAATGGCACACTGTTGGTTAGTTTAGAAAATGTCACATGTGGTTTCATAGGTAGGACTCCAAATATACAGGGAGCTATTACTGCTAAAACATTAAATTTCTTTATCAGGCACAGAATTATGTATTGATACATCTGAAGATTTACATCTGTTGAAATGATAAACAACCAAATTACAGTAACAGTAGGAGGACAAATTCAAAATATATGAGTCTATCAGTGAAACAGAAAGGATACATGACAGGAAACTCAGGAATAAAACTGTGTGGCTTACATTGCAAATTTAGATGACTGTGCAGCATCATGCCTCAAATTGTGGAAGTGATTTTGATCTCCGTAGTAATTATATGTAATTGACTTCAGTAAATTTTCTTCAGATTTGCACAGTTGTCAAACTGTAAATATATCCTATAGCCTTTGGGAAGAAAGTTTTACTTTTGAGGTTGAATAGCTAACCAACCTAACGCTTAAGGTGTTGGTGAAAAATCAATAAATAATTAAATAAACATGAAGATGTAAGAGGAGGAAAAAATACCTTGCCATGATTACTGGGATCATAAGAACCTTGCAAAAGTCAGTGCAGTTACCATGCACCTGGGATTTGGAAACAGTGGATGTAAGGGTAGCAATGAAGTTACAAATGATAATGCTACCAAGAAAGCTACTGAAATAAACTGCAAACAACTTACAAGTTCATGGATTTTGCAATTCAATACATCCTAAGGGAATAGTTTTAGAAGTGAATATTGAAAGTTTAACATCAGGCAGTGAGGAAATAAGCATTTCACAATTTCTAACACTTGATTTAAGCTGCCTTGTGTAAAGGATTTATATTTCTTTTTAGGATTACATTATATCTGGCAGCAATAATAACAATAAAAATATTGAAACCTGTAAAATTTTTTCTCCTGGAAAAGAATTTGATATTAATGAATGATTCAGCACTTGGAAAACAGTATGTTTATCAGTATCAACAGTAGACTGACAGCAGAATGAGTGAGCAGAAAATTTCACTGGTATAAATCAGTGACAAGCTTTCCTAAACCTGGTAAGTTTTTATGGAGGAATCTCAAACAGACAGAGAGATTTTTCATAGACATAAAATAGCTTTACTACTATATCTACTAGGTAAATTTTTGAAATCAGCATCAATGTTGTTGTTTTGTTATGATGACATAAACATATTTTTCTTCTTTATTTTAAGGTGGATTTGGTAACTATTTATTCTTAGGATATGTCTTCATTTCCACTGGTTTCTAGTAACATTACTGAGAGTTTCAAAAGATCAAGGATCAAATGACAGCCAGAATATTTTTTCTCTCTTAAATTTTTCACTAGAGATAAAATTATATAGATATAGAATGAATTCATAAAAGCAATATCACCAGCAATATTTTACGTAATTCTATAGCATAAAGGCTTACTCTATGTCTTTCAGATCAAGAGCTTTTTTTTTTTTGGCATGGGTGTTTGCAGCTCTTTTTTTCACAGAATCACAGAATATGCCAAGTGGGAAGGGACCCACAAGGATCATTGAGTCCAAAACTTGGCACTACACAGGACCATCCCCAAGAGTCACACTATGTGCCTAAGAGAATTGTCCAAACACTTCTTGAACTCTGCCAGGCTTGGTGATGTGACCACTTCCCTGGAGAGACTGTTGCAGTTGAACGTCGTACAGTTGGTGATTTATATTGTCTATTGTGTACAGAAGTATTTGTAGTTTCTTGGTAGTCAAAGAATACTTTGCCTTTAGTTGGCTTGTTTTGTTATTTGATTACTTCATTGGTAATTGCTTAATTTTTACCACCCATTTGAATGTCATTGCACTGAACATACAATTTAATGTTTTATTTATTGTAACTTGGTAATGTTTTTTAACATATGGGTAGTTAAAATAATAAAATTAATGTAGCACCTTACCTTGGGAGCTGTCCATGAGCTAGTGTTTTCATAGGACTTTTATTATATTTGCTGTCACTAAGGGGCTTTTTTTTTGTGGCAGTTATACAATAGTCTCCTCCTGAGATATTCTTTCAGCACTTGTTCCTCTCTGGATTTAAAGTGTTCAGTAGCCACATCTGTACATTAAAGGTCATTTTTTATGAATGCCAGGAACCAATACAGGCATATGTACATAAGTACCTGCAAAGAAAATGCCACTTAAAAATAAAGATGTTTTTATCTTGAGCAATGATATGTCAGGAAATGAATTTTAAAATCCAGGACTTTTCTGTTCTCTTCACCAAGTATTCCCACATCGTATTTTACTAGTCTTAACAGTCTAGTTACAAGGATGTGGGGAATTTTTTAAAATAATCTTCTCCATATATCCTTACAAAGAGTAAGATTCTATGTATCTATGTGTGCTCCTGCTTGACTGAAGGATCAGCTTTTAGCCTATAACAGATAACTTGGCTCAGACGCCAAGACAGATAACAAGCTGGGGAAAGCTTTTTCAAGATTTTCATATGCTACTTTTGCTGCGACAAAACATTTAAAATCACAATTTTATATTATAAGTGAACAAGGAATGTGGATACAAAAACTGTATCAAACAAAAATTACTTTGTCTCTATTTCTTTTATTTTCAGTACAATTTTAACAGGTTCTATCATAACAAGTCATAGGACATGATTCTCTCTTTATTTACTTTTATTTCATGCTGATTCATCTTCTTTGACTAATGATTATAATATAAACACTGCATAGCTAAATGGCAAATCAAGTTCCATAAGTACTAAGTTTATTGGATTTTATCAGAATATTTTGATGAGGATACTTTCGCTGCATTAAGTAAATTCATATTCCAAGTGAACACAACAGTTATTTAACAGCTCTCAGGAATACTAGATATCAAGCTGGTCCTGACATGAAGATACTGTCTCTGTTTAAAACTTCCCTCTTCCTGTAATGCCAAGTAAGTTGCCAAACAGCAATAGATTAAAATCTGGCCAAGAAACTAAAGATAATTAAAAAGGCATCTGAATGAAATCACTGAATTTAGGACTTCTGTGAGCTAACAAGCCTCAGGAAGGACTCACTAAAGATAATACTGAATTGAAAAGTGGAAAATAACTGGGACTAAAAAAAAAAGTAATAAAATTTTGCTATTTGAAAAAAGCAGAACTCTCTTAGTGAGTACATTGTTTATACTTATATCTTCTGTTAGATTAAACAGAGGCTTTGTTAATTCTGTTGTCCAGTAAAATATGAATAAATTAATAATACTATTCAGATACTTTTAATGCTTTCACCTTTGCGCTTTTATGTACAAAATTATCATGGCATGGTAAACTAACATTCCAAAAAAATAGGCCATCCTTGTACAGCAAAAAAGTAACACACTAGATGAGTAAGGGAATAATGGCAACAATGGTATTTTCAGCCAGACAATTCATTAATACTTTCTGTTTTTCAAGCCTGTTTACTAGTAAAGTTGAGATCTTGACATAAGCAGACTAGAATGGAAATCCAGCATTGCATGGAGCAGTAAATTAGGATATTTCTTCATAATTTCTCATAATACATTATAAAATGTACTTCCAGTTAAGAATTTACAGATAAAGCCAGTCTCTCAATCCAGGTGAGAGAACTGGCAGTCAGCATGAAGCAGAGATCATCAGGGGTACATGGGTACAGTGACTTCTTTTGTGTTCCTATCTAAGAGCAAATAGCGAGATTATATTTCTTTCTTTATTTCTAGAAATAAAATTCTATTTTAAATCAAACTTTAATCTTATCTTTTCTAAGCACCTTTTCTGAAAGTATTTTAGGGAATTTGCATCTATGTTTATGTAAAACACTACTTTTTTCTCTGCTATCTCCTCTGGAACCCATGTGTGGCATGCAGGAATGTATTAACATTTTTCATGCTACTACCAGGAATTATTTGATCTAATCTGAAAAAGTGTAAAGAACCTAATAGATTATTACATTTAAGGTGATGAATAGATTTTTATGCATTAATTTGGCTCTTTTAACAACAACAGGAGATCAAGTACCATTTAACTGACAGACATTTTCTAGTACCTAAATACTTTAGCTCTGCTCAAGGTTAAGTTATGTAGAAAAAACTTACATCAGTTAGAGTAAAGTCTCTATGTAGATGTAACATTGCTTCCAGATAGTCATCAGTATCTGAAAAGCCTTTTGAATGGTTCTGAGAAGTAATCTCTTGTGCAGCTACAAAGGTGTCTCTGATGACTTGCATTAGCTGTATCCTTTTGGGACTCATGCTTTTTTTGTTTGTTTAGGTTCACCCAGGCATGCCCTCAGGCACATTTCTTAATCTTGTGTTGGTATAAGTTCCACTTACAGAAGGCTGACCAAGGAGGTCATTTGAACCTCCTATTGCCCCAAACTTTAGAGCAAATTTGAAAAACTGTACTGCATATACAGAGACTGTTATTTATTTCTCAGAGTTCCTACTCATCTCAGTAATAGTACTCACATGTAGTGAAGACATCCATCAGATTTTTTAGATCTTGATTAGCCTGCAGGAGAAGTACTAGATATCAATAGAAGGAAGATAAAATTCCTGCAGTACTGACTTACCAAATAAACAAATAAAACTTACTCCTGCATGAATAAATAGCATGTATTATGAAAGGAGATATTAAGATGATGCACTGTCCAAGAGCTTTATTATAAAGTCTGGCTATTACATGTTTGCAGGAACTACTATGAAATCTTTAATCTTTTATTTTGAATAACTATATGACAAGGTTATTGACATGGAAAATAAACATGAGGTATTCAACTGAGAAATAAGACACTAAGATCTAAAGTCAAAATTAGATCTGTAAACAAATAAAAGATCCATAGAGAAGTCTAAATTCCCAAGGAATCTAAAAATACTACCGTGAACACTGACATTACAACCACTGGGAGCATACAGAATTTCTCAAGCCTCAAGAACGCAAAGCAGATCAATGCCAGCAAACCCATATACCAGTGCCATTCACAGAAAAAATCTGACAATTTTCCTAACTTATGTGTAGAGTTGGAGCTTGTATAGGTGCTCTGAACAACTTTACAATTTCTAGAGTGAGAATCCAGGATTTGCCTTTCCCAGCTACACAATGTAAACTCCAGGCTACAGAAACATCTGATTCTGTATCAGTAGACAAGCATTTAATGTTGTAATTTTTTCAAAGGGAGTAAATAACATCATTATTTTTCGTTTTTAAATTTAAGCACAGGAAAATTGGATGCCAAAATTCGCCTTGATAAAGTCCATTGTACTCAATGAGATCACTTTGATTTAAATTAATTTTTGCTTACAAAGCTGGAAGAAGCTTATATCCCCTCATAACCTACATTTCCGTTGAACAGTTAAATTGACCTTCAAATGTAAGCCTCTTTGTTAACCTGAAATTCTCATGGTGCCTGGTATGCACTGGTGCTTCATGACAGTGGTTTTTTTGTGCTATAGAAATAAAGCAAATGTCCTTCTGGGAGAGAGGGGTCTTCAAAAGTAACGCCATCTGTACCCTGCATCACGACCACCTCTGTTAAGGGGAAAAGAAGGGTAGTTGTGATAGGAGACTCCCTTCTAAAGGGAGTGGAGGGACCAATATGCAGACTGGACTCAACTCACAGGAAATCCTGCTCTCTCCCAGGGACATGGGTAAGGGCCATTATTGGAAAACTCTCCAGTCTTGTAAGGCCCCCTGTTTACTAGCTGTTACTGCTTGTTCAAGCTGGCCATGACAAAATAACAAAGAGAAGTCCAAGGGCAATCAAAAGAGACTTCAGGGCCTTGGGAGGTTTGGTTGAAGGATCAGGAGATCAGCTAGTGGTTTTCATGATCTTTCCAGTAAAAAAGTATAATATTGATAGGAATGGGCATATCCATCAGGTCAGTGTGTGTCTCTGAGAATGGTGTAAGCAGAAAAAGTTTGGTTTTTATGACCATGGGATAATCTATTCAATGCCTGGTCTACTGACACCTGAAGGGATCTAGAGGGGAAGAAGAGCCTTTCTCTAGAGGGAAAGAAGATTTCTAACACAGAGTGATCATTGATAGAGCTTTAAACTAACTTGGAAGAGGGAAAAAGAAAATACCAGGTTTGCAAGTGATGAACAATGGGATGGTGTGTCAAAACTTGAGGAAATGAGTACTAATGGGATCCCTCAATCTGCATCAGGAGTAGCTGGCTACAAAGTTGGCTACCACTCCTGAAATGTTTCCACACAAATGCATGCAGCAAGAAGAACAAACAACAGAAGCCTGAAACTTTGACCAAGTCCAGCTATTTGATATCAAATCAAAGCCTTATAAGGAGCAGATGAAATCACTTGGTTTATTCAGCCTGGAGGAGACTGAAGGGAGACCTCATTGCAGTCTACAACCTTCTCACAAGGGGAAGAGGAGGGGCAGACACTGATCTCTTCTCTGTGGCGATCAGTGACTGGAGCCAAGGAGCACTGGAACATGCTCCCCAGAGAAGTGGTCACCAGCAAGCCTTGGCTGGACAGTGTTTAAGAAGTGGTTGGACAATGCTCTCAGGCACCTGGTGTGATTCTTGAGGTATCCTGAACAGGGCAAGGAGTTGAACTCGATGATCGTGATGGGTCCCTTCCAACTCAGTTTACTCTGTAATTCTACGAAATTAGTAATCCAATATGACTGTTTCTCAGAAACTTGCTGCAGAAGCATTCTGTTCTAGGCACGTAGAAAAATGCAGCAACATCACAGTTCAAGTCCCTTTGGATTAAAATAATAAAATCTGAGTGCCAAAACCAAACATGCATTGTACTTAAATGAAAACATTACTTATATTTTGTTTGTGATTAAAGAGAAAAAGAAATCTGCAGTCAACCAGACTGCAAGAGGAGCTTTTGTACTGGGCAGCCAAAGTCCTGGTGGTGCTGGGGCTCAGAGATGGCCTTTGCGAGAATAGGTTGGGTCTGCTCCGTGCCAGACACAGACAATTCCAGCCATTTCTAGGGAGTTTTATAACAGATCCGCCACAGAAGACATGCCAACCTGGTGGCACTTCTGTGAGTGTATTTAAGAAAGGGAAAAAACTCAACCCTGACAGAGGAAGAGGGAAAAGAATTTGGTGAGGAATGGTGAACACAAAGATCAGAGAAAGAGGTGGAGAAGGTACTGTGGATACCAGAGTAAGACCTTCCTTGTAGTCCACATTGAGGAGCAGATATCCATGCTGCAGGCCATGAAGGACTCCATGGTGGAGCAGGCAGGCATTTCCTGAAGGATCTGCAGCCTGTGGAAAGTCCACACAGCAGCAGTCTTATCCTGAAATATTGTATCCCATGGGAGGGACTGCATGCTGAACCAGGGGAAAAGTATGAGAAAGGACCAGCAGAGAGGAACAGTTACGTACTGACCACTGCCTCCAGTACTCCATTCCCCCATGCTGCCAAAGGCAGGGAGAGTAGTCCGGAGTATCATGTTGAGAAGGAAACCAGCTGAGCCTGGGGAAGACAGATGTGTGGGAGAAGTAAAATATTGATAGCTGGTTTGTTTGGTTTTTTTTCTTTTCTTTTTTTATGTTTTGCTCCTCAGAACCTGAATATGCTTTGGCAGTAAATACAATTATGTTTTCCCTTCTCAAGTCTGTTTTGCCCATGACAGTAATGGATCATTACTCTCACTTTATCTAAACCTGTGAACTTTCTCATCCTATTTTTGCCCTCCATCCTGAAGAGGAGAGTGAATGGGAAAATTGCTGAGTGGGCAACTGACTGCTGGACAAGACTAACTCCATTGTAGCTTTCTAAGTGGCAAACTATTACTCAAATTAGATCTAAGAGCTCTGTGTGTGAAGTAGAGGAATGTTACTGGTGTTTCATACCAGGGCTAAATCTTCAGTGAAAATGTGCCAGAGGAATAAGTAATACTTAGGATACCTCAGGATAAAGAGGGAAATATCTTTATCTTCACAGGAGGATTCAAAACAAAGCAAAGATTCAGAACCATTCATACTGAAAAGTATAATAAAATCCTTTAAATATGGACTGTTATATAACAAACTGAATTCAATCCCATTAACTCAGAAAAATGTACTATCCAGATCAACCTCACGGTCATTTAAAATAACTTGAGAATCTTTGTAGGTGTTTGTTTTTTCATTTCATTTTTTCGAAAAAACTGATTTTGGTGTATCCCAAAGCTGGTACCTGGCATAAGCACTGATAGCACTGAACCCATACTTTAGTGTAAGGAATTCTCTGAGGAAACAATATGCACAGGAAACTATGATTTGTTGCTTTTCTTTTCTTGTTCAGTAAAAGCAAGTCATTATGAGCACCAGAAGTTCTGCCCTTTTCTGCCCTGCTTCTAAGCATAGTTATACCATTTTCACCACAGCTGTATTCTAAAAGGACTGTATGTTTAATATCGACTATTTTTTCTAGCCTTATATAAAAGTATGTCTGAAATCTGAACAATAATAACTTCAGCAGGTGTTCATGGCTTGTTTATAAATTTTTATACTTTTTTTTTTAATATCTCTTCAGGGACTAAGGCCAGTAGTGCTTTCTGTGCCATGGGGTACGTTATAAACAGCAGCTGCCCACAGTGACAATTAAACTACTGAAATGAGAATTAAGAGAATCTCTTCAAGAAAGAATTTCAGCTTGCCTCATCCTTTATGAAGTATTCTAGTGAAACCATACGTATATGCACATAAAAAAATGTGTAGGTTTTATGGGAATAGAAACATGATTTTTTAGCACATGATTTTTGAAGGGGTGAGAAATCAAGAATATAGGGATTGAAGCTTGTAACAAGGTCTACACAATTTTAAGGCTTAATGTATGTGTTTATAACTGAAATATTTGCTATTGTCAATTATCATAGAGCGCATTAATTCTAAGTAGGATGTTTTTCATACTGCCTTTCTGAAAATGCTTTGTTTATGCTTTTTCAATATACATAAAATCCAGCTGCTTTGCTATTAGAAAGTGCTCAAAAGTTGTTCAGCTTCCAAATGTTACTGGGCAAATAAGAAATGTTAACAGCCTTTGTTTACTCTGTAAAGTGTGCTAACTTGCATATAAATCCTGCTCCTGGTGGATATTTAAATATGTTTTTAATCATCTGTAATACCTGTAACAACAGATTTTATTCTTTTCATCTATACTATACATGCCTCTTTTCAGAAGGTATTTCAAAAAAGTATCCATAGGTATGGTATGTATGGACTTTGATCACAGTACTTTCAAACATGTAAATGTTTGTTAAATTGTTTCTGCTAGATTTTTTTTTCCCCCAAATAGGAAGGTTGTATGGAGAATAAAGCAAATGGCAGCACTATTAAGGACTTGTGCAAAGCTTTGCAAAGCTGTGAGAAAGCCAAGAAATAAACAAAAAACTTTAACATTGTAGAGCAGGGCCAAAACTGCAGGCCACATTTCTTAAACTTAATCTAATAGTCTTTCTTAACTATCTCAGTGCAGTACGTCTATATAGATATAGTAATTTACCTCAGTTAAATTTGGGAAAAATAGGTCCTCATTCATATTAAGAACTAAATCAATTATGGTGCAATTTTAATATTAACAATCTGATTCTACAAGAAAGAAATAAGAGAAAATCTGTTACAGAGAGAAAAACTTGGTTAAAGCATACTATAATCCATCCAATAGAGCTGTAACAGACAAATGAATAGAAATGGATAATTGACTACTAACTAAAAGTTCATTTAATAGCAGTTCCACCCCTATTTTTCAATAATGAGTACTGAAAACAATACTAGTTGACAATGTAAACTAGTGGTGTCGAACACAGGCAATATCTTTCCTACTCTAGAAATATTTGGCATCATCAAATCTTCTCTTCAATCAACCTCCATTAATCTCTCTAAAGGCTTTTGTAGTTCTCTGAATAGAAATAGCACATATTCTGTTTTCCAGGTTTTCATTGTGATAGGAAGGCAGTCACTTCTGAATTACAGCTTGCCATAGTCCTGGGTTTGATCTTGGTCTGTCTGTTAAAATCTGTGTGTAAATACTTTTCTTTTTTTTTTTTTTTTTTAAACAATTCTTTTAGAATCACTGTGTGTTGGGAGAAAAACGTCGTTACTGCATTGGTTTACTTTTGTCTGTATACTTAAATCATCATTCTTTTGTGACCATATGATTCATGGGTGACACTAGGAACAGATGAGTAAATTATGAATTCTCAATCCAATGTGATATTTATGGGGTTCTTTATTTTTTATGTGCTGACAGACATTGATCAGTATAAGAAAAAAATGACATCTCTGGAAAGATGAAGTAATCTTTGTTAGAATATACAATAAGCTATGACTTCTCAAATGAAAAACTGGAGTAACAGCAGATTCCCACCTTTTTCAAGTATGGGTGAATAATGCATTTGTAAAGACATTATTCTGAGAAAAATCATATCAATATATATTTTAATTGATGATGTAGAATTTTTATTTTGTTGCAATACACTTCTACTATGAATTGTGGCAGAGAATAGAAAAAGAAGAATTAATCTGAATTAGCAGTTAATTAGCACTGGGAGCTGTGTCAAGGCATGTGGTTGTCAAGGAGGTGATTAGAGACAGCTAACAGACTTTCAAAAAGGGCAAATCATGCGTGGCTAATCTAGTGGCCTTCTACATAGAGTGACTGCTTTGGTAGATAAGTGAATAGCAGCTGATATCATCTACCTTGACTTCTGCAAGGATTGATACAGCATCCCTGTCTTTAAAGTGGAAAGATGTGTGTTGATGAGTGGATTTTTTGATGGGTAGGAAGTTGGCTCAATAGCTGCATCCAAAGAGTTTTAGTTAAGGTCTCAGTGCTCAAACGGAGGTCAGTAACAAATGGTGTCCCTGTGGGGTCTGTATTGGGACTGGTGCCGGTCAGTATCTTTATTAATGACATAGTGGTATTGAGTGCAGCCTCAGCAAGTTTTTGGATGACACCAAGCTGAGTGATGCAGCTGATATGCTAGAGGGAATGCAGGTCATCCAGAGGGATCTTGATAGACAGGAGAAGTGGAACACCGTGAACCTCATGAAGTACAGCACAGCTAAGTACAAGGTCCTCCGAACTGGGTGATGGCAATCCCCAGCATCAGCATAGAGTGAGGGATGAATGTGCTGAGAGAAGCCCTGTGGAGGAGGACCGTGGGGATATTGGCAGGTGAAAAATTAGACATGAGCCAGTAATGTGGAAATACAGCCCGGAAAGCTAAATATATCTTGTGCTGCATCTAAAGAAGTGTGACAAGCAGGTCACAGGAGCTGATTCTTCCCCTCTACTGTGCCCTCATGAGATCTCACCTGGAATGCAGCATCATTTTCTGGAGCCCCAGCACAACAAGGACATGGACCTGCTGGAGGGAGTCCAGATGAGGGCCATGAAGAGATCAAGGGATGGAAGAATCTCTTCTTTGAAGACAGTCTAAAAGAGCTGGGGTTGTTCAGCCTGGAGAAGTCTCCAGAGAGACCTTTTAGCAGCCTTCCAGTACCTTAAGAGGGCCTAGAAGAAAGCTGATAGGAGAAGGAGGAAAGGATTTAAACTGAAAGATGATAGATTTAGACTAGATGGAATAAATTCTTTACTCAGACTGTGGGGAAGCACTGGAACTTGTTGCCCAGAGGAATAGTAGATGTCCCACCCCTGGAAGTGTTGAAGTTCGGATTGGATGAGGCTTTGAGCAAATTGTAGTGGAAGGTATCCCTGTCAATGACAAGGATGTTGAAACTAAATGATCCATAAAGGTCCCTCCCAACCCAGATAATTTTATGAATTCATCAGTATTATGGTTGAAGTTCTAGCTTTGTGAAGGGAGTCAGTGGAGGTATATTTTAAAAACCAAAAAGCCAATGTCCTAATTACTTCCTATTACTTCTATTACTGCTTTAACTACTGTTCCAACTAATTCCTAACTGAACAGGTGAATTAAACTCAGTTTACCAATCAAAATCTGCATAGTACTTAAAGGAAGTTTACTGTAACCTCTGCACTGTTGAACTAGGGTTTACTTCCCACCCCCCCAACCCAGCAGCTTAAAATAGAAAGAACCAAAAAATTTTCATTCTGTAGAGAATAATCAGCAGTTAAATTCAGCAGGAAAGCCTTTCCTTTTACTCTGCTACTCATGAATAAAAGCAGAAACCATTTAATATGTCAAAAATAATGGAAACCTTCCCTAGGGATATTTTCCATCTTGGCCTTTGCCACCATGCATTCTCAGGCTCACATTACTTTTCACATTGTATGTTGCTAAGGTGGAAACATAAGCAATTAAAAAGATAATATCCGCACTGTTTCCAAGGAGGCCATTAGTGTTCTTCACTATCGTGGTTTTTGTGGTTTTGTTTCTTTTTATACTAATGAAGCCCATTTCCTCTTTTTCATTTTGCTGTAAAATGTATAACACTAATGGATTAGACTGATTTCTTCCCGTGTCAAGTCTAATGCTATGTAACAGTTTGTTTATACTGTTGGCTGCCTTTAAATAAATAAATAAATAAATAAATAATAGATGAAAGAAAAACGTAGTAAGACCAATTTTATCACTTATATCATTAATGGGTAAATTTGTTGGCATAGAAGTGACAACGTTGCTGACAATGATTTTGGCAAAGACAGATCTCTTTAGCTTAATATTTGATAAGATGGTATTTGATTTACAGCTCTGAGTTTAAAGACAATGGAGGAGCACACAAAAAAGGTAGAAATCATTACCATGGAACAGCAGTTGGAAGGAAAATGAAAGCCACAAGTAAAAACACAAGCTTTGCAAAAAATTAAGGTATATAGTGCCTTTTGTTTTTTTAATAAATTCTTTTTATAGCTAAGCGTTCATGTCCCAAACATAATTTATTAAAATTAGTTTCAAGGGCCATTTTCCTTATCACTGTTAGAGAATAGCATAAGTTTTTCTGTTCCCATTTCATTTTTCATGGTAAAATAAGAAATAAGATTATAGTGTTTACTCATCTTTCCAGATTTATCATTGGTCCAAGCTACTGCATCACATTAGAAACAGATCCAAATGGCGGATTCTTCAATATTATTGTGTTTTTAAAAATTATTTCTTTTCTCGTGTTCAGGAGGTTTTAAAGATCATACCCCTCAAGACTCAAAGCATGGATTAGTAGAATATCTGATGAGTCATCTGAAAATGTAACCAAATAAGAATTGCATTATTGGCTCTGTTCCAACAATTCAATATCTTAAACAGCATTTATTCCCTCTCTCTGGGGTTATTTTATATATTACAATGCTCCCTTTGAATGTTCACTGACAAGTTCTGACCAGCCTAGCTGAAAGAACAAAGCTATATATAAATTGTGCATGCACAAAGGGGTCCTGTCCTTCTTCGTAAATGTACAACAAAATATAAAAATGCGTAAAAAGATGCTGCCTTGGCAGCTGAAGCTCTAAGACACAAGTTTTATTCACATGCACACATACATAGCCTTCTCCGAAATTGTTTGGGCTGTGGTAGCTGAGACCCGAGGAAAAAATAGTTTGTTGACATCAGGGTTCATAGAGAAATGTAGAACAGTTATGGTCTGAGGATTTGTGGCAGTCACATAATTTCTGGTATATAGCAGATCTCATCTTTCGTCTTTCTTGTTAGCTGTAGGACAAACAAAACTTTGATAAGAAAATTTGTTTTGCTCACAACTACTACTTTACTAAACTTTGTTCATTTCCTAATTCGTGAACATAAAGAAAAACAAATAAAGTATGAATTCTAGAATTCATAATGTCCTTTTAGCTCATTACACTTGAAAGGGGATTATTAAGTCACAATTCTGGTTGAAGAACTCTGTCCTTAATGCTACCACTCTCCTGACAGTAAGTAAGAAAATTGTACACATAATTCAGACTTGATGAGGTTTATTTCTTTTCTTATGTAACATCTGGGTAAGAAAAAGACAAGCTAGGCTAAGAGGTCATTTTCTGTCCATTGCTACTTGTTACATTTTAAAGGCTTGATTTGATTGAAAACAACCTTCTCTAGTAAATCTAATATCACAGTTAGAATCCAAGAGCTAAATTTTTATGTTTTTATGCATGCAGAATAAGCCAGTGACTAATCCCTGACTTCAGAGAAGTAATTTAGAGGTCATACATTTACAATTAATGTTTCTTTGCAAGCAAGGACACCCAAATTAATACTAAATTGAGAAACAAATTATTATCTAAGGAATAGAAAGTTCACCTCCTCCATTCTTTTCTATGTAAGAATGCACTAAAAATAATCCATGTTCTGTCTCAATTTATACAATGTACCCTGTGAAAGGACTGAATATAGATCTGGGAGTACAAGTAGAACAAATCCTTATTTAAACTTAAACTATTTGAAATTAGAGTTAATACAAGTGTAGGGTATACACTGAATTTTTAATTTTTTGAAATATCAGATATATCTCCTTGGAGACAGTCAAAAGTACTTTGTATAATAGATCTGAAAAACAACAATCAGGAGTTAATGTTGGTACAAAGCCTTTAGTTTCTATTATATCAATAATTTTGATCAAATAATTTGAAAAAAACTGAAAATGTATTTTTGTTCAACCATGAGATATGAGTAAAAAATAAGATTAAGTATTGTAACTGGCCACAATTGTCTTAAAATACATTGAAATAATGAAAAAATTTACTAAAAAAGAAAACAAATCAAAACTAAACCAGTAAAGTGTTACTGCTCTAAGACAGCCTCCAGACAAGTGAAAGAGAAAGAAGAGAAGTACAAGGACATCTTTTGAATGAAGGTAAGTTTAATATTGACTGTGAATAGATTGGCAACAGCTGAGAATAACATTCAAAGTGGGGAACACTTAGTGGCTCATATCAGAGACTGTAACAGTATCCTAAAGCAAAAATCATAAAGGATATATGTTCCGATCTTTCCAACTACAATTAATAGCTTAATAAAAGGAGATAATGTTTTTATTTGGTCAATATAGCATTTATGTATTTAAATCAGCCAAAATGTTGAATTTGTTTGTTTTCATGTGCTACTGGACCACTGGTTCCTTCTCTAACACAAAGATTTTTAAGTTCTTCTCTAAGAATAACAAATTTTAACACCACTGGTGAAGAAATTGCTTCTGGCTCTGTGTTTTCTTTGGTGAGAAAAGCATGGTAGATATAAAAGTATAGGAAGAAAACAATTGCTATACCTGCATTTCTCAGGCATGCTAAGTAAGCATGCTGCAAGATATTGCATGAGGTAAAGAGTGAGAGTGACAAAGAAGTCACAAGGAGAAATGTCTGAGTTCTGACTGGCTGTAAGAACTCTGTTACTGCTAGCTGCACAGATATTGGGGCTCACTGAACTGCAACCAAAAGGGAGTTAAAAACTGACTCATTTTAAGTGCTAGCTGGATAACAGATTTTATTATCTTAATTATCAAATCAACTGTATTAATTGAACTAAATGGTTCAATTATCAATGAACGCATTATTTTTCCTTAGAAATAGAAATCTAACTTCTGCAAAGATTTAATTATTTAAGCACATAAACAACGAGGATATTGAGAGAACAGAAGTACAAGGCCAAGACCAAATAAAAATGGAGTTAGAAATTACTTAAATAAACAGGTCAAGAATATCATTCACACAAGAAATTTATTCTTTAAATCTTTTTTCTGATGAATTATACTCCTGACAGAACAAGAGGAGAAGTGATCTGTAAGCAAACAAAACTTTTTAAGAAGCTTTATCAAAACCAGAGTGTGTGCTGCAGCTGGCCTTTTAAGAGAAAAACTACAGAATCACAAGCATCTGTGAAGACAGCATTCTCTAGAAATAAAAGGAATAGGCTGGAAATTAAACCAAATAAAATAAGAAACTTCCTGGCCCTACATCAGTCTTATACAGGGATTGAAAGAAGCCCCAGAGCACGTCAGTTTTAAGATAGATCTTCATCAGATTAAAAAAAAAAAAAAAAAAAAAAAGGAAAAAAAGAGAAAAAGGAAAACCAAGAGCATTAAGTATAGTACAATTATTACAGAACTGGGTTTAGTAGCCCAGAAGACCCTATGGTTTATATTTTCCATATAAACTCTCTGAATAAGGTTGTTATAGCTAAAAATAATATGATAATAGGTGGGTACAGACATGGGATATGTCTCCTTCATGATGGTAAGACCCAGTGGGAATCCCACTGTGTTGAACTATGGCCATCCAGTAGCTCTTACATGGTCCTGTCAGTAGCAGAGGCTTACTTTCAGAGGGGCCAGGAATTTTTGCCCTCTACTAGTCACAGAGATTTTAGTCTAGTCCTTCATTAATGTTCATGTCAAAATCATTTTGTGTGATCTGGGTTTTACTTTCTATATGTGAGGGAATTTCTCCTTTTTTAGCAACTCACGCTTCTCTCATCCATCCTACTGCTCTTTATTCAGTGAGTCACAGAAAAGATATAGATATCTTTTCATGCTAATTCTGGTTTTGAATAGACCCAAGCTCTTATACTTAAAAGGAAACTATCTAGAATAAATTTCTCAAACCAAAAAGCCTGATGTGATTCCACATGTTCAATATGTAGAGATAGCTGTCAACTGAAACTCAGGTCTGAGTATGTGAAACAACATGGGTAGGGAAAGAACTAAGATGTTCGCTGCTAAACTGAAGAATTTCACCAAGTCTCTGAAGCTATCCTTTCTTGCTGCTATTTCCACAGTACTATTACCTTCCAATGTCTTCTGCAACTTCTGAAAGTCATACTACACTTAGTGCCTTATTTCCTATCCTTTAATGCCACCAAATCTTAACACTTTACAATGTCCTACTGTTCTTTCCTACAAACTCTGGAAAACTTTGTTTAAACTTTACTTCCTTTCCTTTCTTTCTGAGATGCTCCAGGCAATTTATCATCAAGCGATGAACTCTGCTTGACACCCTGTATTCCAGTATTTGTACATCATGTTGCAGCCCAGTAACTTCAATGGGTTTTTTCTCAGGTAGTTGTCTGTGTCCAATTTAAATTTTACTTGCCTAAGGGTTTTCCCTATTGGAACTGCTCTAAGCTGTCACACCTGTACAAGTGACATTTTTTTATTTAACCTTGACCCATATTCCAGTGAATATAATTTAAATGAGTGATTTTTATAATATCATCATTAATTTTCTAATAATATAGTCTGGAATTATTTATAAATCTTTAAACTCTGTAAGTTATGATGCAGAATTATTGGATGTGACAGGACACCTAAAAGACTTGCCCTTAATTCCTATGCCCTAGCAGCTAAGAAATTTGAAATAAAATGCTATGAGACTGAAACTAAAAAGAGGAGTTTGTCATTTACATACACAATGTAGGAAGGTAGTAGAGATCTCCTTTAAGAAAATAATGCACTTAAGCTTTTGAAATTATACTAACTTTTCTCAGCATGTCTATCATACCTCCATTTGTTTTTCCTTTATCAGACAGACTTGTAATATTTTTTAGTTTTTTTCTCATGGTTTTCACATCTGAAGATAAAGATCTTTCATCTGAAAAGTTGCATCAGGCTTTTTTCACAATTATCTCACCTTCTGATTTTATTTTAAACATTTCCTGATCTCTTATTAAAAAGAGCCACTGGTTCACAAAAAAGATTCTTTGTATTATATCCTTCTGTTGGTAACAAGCAAAACCTTGTCAGTCTTCATATATCAGAAGCAAAAATTAAGTGATTCTTAACCTAGCTTGACTGAATTTTGTGACCCTACTAATTATAAACCTTAAATATAAAATATTTGCTGCAAACAAATCACGCTTATATGATCCGGAAGTAATAGTACTATCCTGTACTTTCTGCTAGCATAGACTTGGATGGTTTTACGTTGTATTTAATGTATTTATTCAAATTGTTATTCTCTTGCCTTTGTGAAATAAAATAAAATAATATGAAGATTCTGACCTTGGAACATAGCAAAATAAATTACTCTGAGTGTCCTGATGTACATTTCCAAGCGTGAAAACCTGCTGGTAAAGCATTTGAGAGACATTGTTGCTGAATTAGATATGACATGTAAACATTTTTCCCTTTAGAAGAACTCTTTAGAAAGCCTCATTACTAAGATATTTTGAGGTGTTATTGATTTTAGAGACATTGATATGTTTCTTTATGTTCTCTGCCAAGAAATGAATGTAATACTTGAGCAGCTACAGATTTTACAAAAATCTAAGTAAATAAAGGTATATGCCCATCTAAACTGTTGTAGCTTTATAATATTAAAAAAAAAACAAAAACAAAAACCCAAAACAAAACTTTGAAGATATATAGCCTACCTTTAAGTTTCATAGCTATGAGATTTTGCATGCTGTCTTTCTTGATTTTGGCAGGGACTGAGTTCGTTGTAGGTCTTCTCTTTTATGACACTTTCATAAATTGATGTTTCCCATAAAATATTCAAACTCTGTTCTGATCAGTAACCTTAATGACACAGGGATCCTTACAATGTGATTTCTAAAAGTAACAAAGCATATTTTGATTAACATTTCTCCTGATTGTCCAGTTGTATGGGAATATGTAAAAGGCAAGGCTACTGTCTATACTTTCCCTACATATTAATAAATTTAAAAAATCTATTTTGTGTGAATTTGCTTTTGAAGCAGTTTTATGTTATTGTTTGTCTCTATTTTTGAATAAATTTGAAATTTTGAAAGAAAATAATATAATATGAAAGTAATAATAAAATGCTTGCTAATAATGTGATATTCCTATAAGCCTAAAAATAATTATTCTTTTGCATTAAGAAAGACAAAAACATCATAAATTAATCCATTAAAGCTCACTTCTAGTCCACTTATGGGTTTAATGGTTTTTAAATTCTCATGCTATGTGGAATTTGTAAAACTATTGTGAAATTTAATGAATATATAGTGTCCTCATCAGATAAGTACTTGGAAAAAAAAAAAAAAAGAAAAAAAAAAGAGTATACTTATATTAGGTAGATCAAAGCATTCTGGAGATTTGATAATTTGGTCATCTCAAGTAGATTGAATGTGTTTACTAGAATACACAACTAAAAGTAGGATGATTTCATGAAGATACTCAGGACAAATTCCTTCCGTTATAATTTCTCTGTCAAACCTGCAATATTTTATGATCTACAGCATATCATCCCAAAAAAGTGAATATCGATATAAAGATTTTGAGTGAGGAAGAATCCGTTGCTTAAATTCCATAATTTTTAAAACATTTTAATTGCAATAATAATAAAGTCTATTGAAAGCAACTCAGTCTGCAGTAAGCTTTATCAAGTCACAGTTCAGGAGATTTAATTGAGATTGAAAGAGTGGATGTTAAATACCAAACTTAAATATGATTACCTTTTTGCTGCTCCTTACCAGAACTTAGAATACAATTCAGCTTAAATCCAGTTTGAAATCCCCAGGAATTTTTTTGTCAGAGTTTTCTCAGAGTTTCAGGCTCTGTCCAGTTATGCATTTTTGTTGCTAGTGTCAAAGTTCTGTGTCACTGGAGCATGACTAGATTCATTTTATGCAGCATAGAAACAAAACCTAACTGTGATGTCTAAAACTGTTACATGTACAGATTCATGAAAGTTTTGGAATTAATACTGAAGCCAATCTGAAGTCCATACTTGAAAAGCGAGTTCTCTGAGGTTTAAAGTAGTCTCCTCTCAAGGACTGCAAACTTAATGCACTTCTTTGGCTTATGGAGTTTTTTAATGGAGACGCATAATTTTATAACTACATATATGTAGTTATACATATTTTTATACATATACACACACACTTTACTATCCCTTATTTTACTGCATCCCCATGCAGCTGCATACCGTTTTGAACATGTGTAATTTTATTTGACTACATATGTGGTACTTCTTCAGTATAATGATGATACTTCTGTTTATTCCTGGTGCCCAGACACAATGAAAACAAAAATTCTCTGTGCCTTAAACCCTTGCTTCTTCCAGTTTCATCAGTGATCAATGTATAGGAATGATTCCATTTTAAATTAAATATCACATGAAAAGTTCCAGCAGGAAATAGTAGTCTATGTCCCAGAAGATAGAAGGTTTTCTGGACTCATAAAGTCTTATTTAAAAAGTTGGATTTGCCAGTCATCTTTGCTATCTTATATGAGTGTTAGGGATTCATTTTAAGGTAATGATATGCAAAGTGGTCTCACTAGGAAGTGCAGTTTTCACTCACATAGATTTGAAATCTCATTTACTTGTGTAGACTCACTAATCTGTTTTTAATCATGTTACTTATCTTTAAATTTTGTGTGTGGCAGCTGTACATCAGAAATGACATACAGGTGGAACTATCAGATATTAAATCCATTTAATCACATTTAAATATTTCAAGGTTTGGCCTTCTGTAAAAAGTTGGCTATTAAACAAGCAACATATCAAACTTCAAAATATAACAAATTCATAGTTAAATACTTATTTCTAAGTAAATTTAAAATATTTTAACATTAAAATTGATGTTAAAATAATATAATTATTTCTCACAATTAAGAACACTCAGGCAGCTGTTTGATTATTTTGTGGTAGAAGAATTGCAATGCTGATTGAATTAAATATATTTTTCTACCTATTCAAAGGGAAATTACAGTCTTTTAATCAATTTATATTTATAATTTAATATTTCATGTTCATAGAAATATTACTATGCTCTCTCCCATGGATGCAGAACACCTAATTATATTTCATCTTGTTTGGTTACAGGCCAAAGGGACTTGGATCTAGAATCCAGGAAAACTATTTCAATTCCTTGCTTAATTTCCAGTGTACCTAATTTCCTGTGGCATTGTCATTTGTAGTGATGATAATTCAGAAGACACGCATTCTTCCAGGGGCTGTTGCTACTTAATATCAGGGTAGTCTTCTAGTGGCAGTAAAACAGGCAGTACTTCAGGTGATACAATCCCCGTCTTGGCAGTCAGTCCTTTCTCCATTATCCATCTTCATGACATTTACTGGTAGTAATAAGGTGCTCTCAGCAAAATATCTCATGTCTGGGCCTATGTCTTCAGAATAGTGATACATATTGTTTTAAGAACTTATGCAGCTTAACCATGTGCTTCAGAGCACTCTGTGTAAGAAATATTTTATAACAAATATAGAATAAAATAATTTTATGCATAAAATAATTTACATATTCTCTTCAAAAATTAATACATATGTTCAATATAACACACATACAACTTGTGTAGATAAGTTGCTTTTAGCATATCTAAAGCTCAAGGACTTTATATGCCATTTTGTACATATATTGATAGAGAGTTGCCAAATCTAACATTAAGGGATCAGGGCTGTCACTGGGTACAGCCAGTAGCATGCATTCTCAGTAGGCACACATACTATACAGCACATGCTACAGAGCCAGCCACCATGAGCAACACTTGCAGGGACATGCAGTACTTGCACGAGCACAAGCACCCCCAACAGCCTCATCCCATTCCCTTCTCTGGCTGACCGGGATAAAGTCCCAGTAGTAGGAACAGACACAAGTACATAATGTTCACTCGTCCAGTGTCTGGCTGAGACACTTGGTCTGTTCCTTTGCTGCCCCTGGATGCCAGGCTTCCCACTTGGCAGCACCTGGCGATGCCACCTTGCAGGCCACAGCCCCACTCCAGCTGCAGATCTTCGGACCTGCACTCACACGCGTGTATGTATCCCTTCAAATAAAGAGGTATTAGATGCGCTAGTCCTGGACCCTCCTGCTCCCCCGTTGCCTTTCACCGAGATATTCACATCCACAAGGAGGTCACACAGTCAGTCTCCAGAGCCCACTCGTGTGTGCGTCTGGTCCCATCTACTCACCGGTGAGGCTGACTTGATGTTTGTCTGTGATCACACACTGACTTGTGCACAAACACTCATCATTCTTGCTGGTGACCCAGACACACAGACTCTCTGGCACTCCAGTCACTGGCTCTTAGACTTCCCATACACATACATGTGCACATGAAAAGAACCCTTCACCCAAGAAAACAGTTAGAATTTACTGAGAAAACAAGACAGACTGTGGTGCTGGAGTATACGGCATGGTCAGGCAAGTGCACTGACCAGCATCGTGCAAGTAACCATCCTCTCCTACTTCCTGCACCTCTAAAGAACAAGCCTTATGAGGAGCAGCTGAGGGAGCTGGGGCTGCTTAACCTCAATGGACATCTGATTGCTTTCTACAACTACCTGAAAGAAGGTAGTAGGGAGGTGGGGATCAGTCTCTTCTCCCAAGTAAAAAATGACAGGACAAGAGGAAACAGCCTAAAGTTGTGCCAAGGAAGGTTTAATTTGGACATGAGGAAAAAGTCCTTTGCTGAAAGGGTTATTCAACATTCGAACAAACGTCCTAGGGAAGTGGCCGAGTTGACATCCTGGAGGTGTTTTAAAAGGCATGTAGGTATTATGGTTAGGGACATGACATAGTGGTGGACTTGGAAGTGTTAGGTTATTCCAGCCTAAAAGATTTCCTGAGCTAGCTACTCCCCAAAACACCTCAGGCACCCTTCCCTCTCTTTTCATCCTTCTCTGAACATCTCTTTGTCTTGTACAATTCCCAAAAGTCCTTCTCCTGCATCCAATCACAAGTCCCACACCCCATAAGCATCAGCCCCCCTTTAGTCCAAAAGGTGAACCGGAAGAAATGGAGAAGCATTAAGCTTAGGAAAAATTTACAATAGTATGCTTTTATCTAAAGGTTTTGTGCTGCGAAAAGAGAAAATATACTATATTATTTATTAATAATATAAAATAATACAAAGGAACATTCACCATAAAATATAGTTAAATAAAAATAGAGATTAAATCACAGAAATTTAAGGATTTATATGCAGAGCAATTTGGAAAGCAACTTTAATTAACCTAGATCTCTATTACACATTAAAGCTAGCAGAGTTAGATCAGTCAAACAGATTGTAGACAGCAATCTCTCTAGCTAGCATGCAGGTGGAAGACC
The DNA here is from genome assembly GCA_013398955.1 of Callaeas wilsoni. NCBI lineage: Eukaryota > Metazoa > Chordata > Aves > Passeriformes > Callaeidae > Callaeas > Callaeas wilsoni. Next base: position 299,972 of record VWPU01003968.1, read on the forward strand.
CTTGTTATAGTTATGCCCTCCAGCTGCTCATTATTAGCCTTTTGCCAGCAGAACTGGGAGGGCAGTAACCTCCAGCAGAGTGGTTCCTGTGATTGATCCTTCTTCCTCCTCAGGCAAAAGCAGCCAGGTAAACACAAGCAATTTAAATGGTTGGCTTGAGGCTCAGGACAGATATCCTCTTTCACGTCTAGCTGTGCTGATAGCTATTGTTCCTAGTCCTCTCTGTGCTGAAGTCTATGCCACTCAGAATGTCCAACCAAGTAGTAGATATCTCAGGACTACTTCTAAGACAGCAAGCTGAGATCTATGTACACACAGTTTAAGCCCACTTGTTAACCTGTTGGTAGCAGATCTTGTGTTAATCTCTATTATAAGCAGCCTGGTGGGTTTTTCTGTACCGTTTGGAAACTTCACTGCCTTTGCTCTGAATGTGGATTAGACAGAATTTGCCAGAAACACTTTACCAGCTGAGCTGTGAAAAGGGGTAAGCTCCAGCCAGTGAAAAAGGGAGAGATTGATGTTGCTATATCAGCACCTGCAGAGGTGTCTGTTTATAGCTTTAGGCAGTTAAGAGGGGCAAGAGATGTGATTCCTGATTGTCATAGTTTTGTTCACAAGGCTTTACAGACACCATTATAAAGCTTCTTTAGTTCTGTTTGAGCTGAATGATAAATAGACTTTCTAGAATTGTACAAAATGTGCTTTTTCATCCATGTTAGTATCATGCTGCCAGTAAAACATTTGATACTGCATCAGATCTCAAGTTCTAAATGTACTACCTAAACAAATGTTCTAACTAAAAGAAAACTGTAGTAAAAGCATTATATAAGAAGAAATTTTTATTTACATTCTATTAGCTGCTAGAGCTCGTTTTTAAATGTGAGGATTTAGGAAGCAAAGTTCAAGTATTGCTGAACCTGTCTCCTAATAAACTTCAGACCTTCCAGAATGTAAGTAACAACCATTCAGCTTGCCGTGCTTTTCAACAGAGAAAAACGTTTTTAGAGATTAATGTAACCTCTATTTTATTAAGAAATCAACTTAGTAAGAGAAAACTATATTTGTGATATGTATTGTGAAATCCTAAGTATTTGTGACACGCTGAACAAAAAGATGGATTTTGTTAGAACTGAGTGTATTATAAATGCATTAGCTATTAATACGTTTATTTTGTAACTTTGTTAAAACTGCTGCTAGGCAGAATTATGACCTTGGTTTGAAAGGATTTAACAAACTAGACCTTTTACTCAAGCCTCTTCCAGCCACAGAACAAGGAGGGGCTGGGCAGAGGTACAGAGCTCAGCTGCCATGCAGACGGGCAAGAAGGGCCATCCCTTCAGCCAGGCTCTTTCAGCCCCGTAGGTCGGTGTGGTATCGCAGTGCACTTTCTGCATTTGCCAGTGGTACAAAGACGCTGTGACTCCACTCAGTGATTCTTTGACTGAAAGGAATATCATTCAGTTAAGTGTACTAAGCATTTCTTTGGCAGGATTTTAAAAAAAAAATGTAACAAAGTTACACGAGCTTAAGTGAACAAGGGACAACATGAATAGAGTAGGGAGGTCTTTGTAATGGTCAGGCAACTTTCTGCCAGGGTTGTTAGCAGGAATTTAAGATGACATCTTCATTGACAGTTATGGTGTTTACATGACTGAAATCAAGGTGGTACTTGCAGATTAAAGTGTGCTGTAATCACACAGTCATTTCGTCATATGGAAACACTCTCGTTTTTTAAATTTGGCCTGCTGTGGCAACATCTGGCAAATTCTAGTTTTACCAGTGCTCATGTCCTCATTACATATAACCGCAAATGGAATCAATTATATTTTGATCTCCTTAAATGCATTTCTCCAATAACCCCAAGGATCATAATTGAAGTAATGGCAGTGAATAAATGTCCTTAAAGATAAGCTACAGTAAAAGTTTCATATGGAAAAATCTAAATGCCGAAAAACTTACGGAATTATTTAGTTCCATATACTATTGCTAGTTACACGAGTGTGAGGTTAAATTTTACCATGATTGCTGCAACTTCTCCTGTAGTCTGATGCTAATCTTAGCTCTTTAATCTATTAAAATCACAGCCACTATAATTATCTTTGTCATATCTCATTTCTTCTGTAACACATCAGTGAAGTGTCTAGGCATTGATGCCCTCTTTCATAGTGCATTAGATATAAGATCTTCATCTTCTTCAAGACCTTATACAATTTAGACCCAATTTTATGATACCTCATTATCTCTGCAACACCACAGATAAAACTCTTAATGTTCTGTTTTCTCTACAAATTCTTCTTCAGATTTTAATGCTGATTCAGTTGCATGCAGTATACTCCTTGCTCTAAATTCTTCTGATTCAAAACTTTAAAAAAAAAGAAATTCTTCTGTGAAGGTAATATGACACTAAGAGAACAGGAGAGAATCCTAGAACCTTATTTAGCTATATACATTAATGGCCTACTTTTTATAAGTACTGAGCATTCACTGAATGGTCTTCACTGAAGTTCCTAGGTGCTGTAAAGGAGCTTTCCAAATGAAAAGCCAAAAACATTCAATCTCCTTTCTAAACTATATTTCATGTATTATATACATGCAATAGCATTAATTGGATTACTTATCTGTTAACCCTCTTTGCAGCCTTCAGTACAAAATTCCTCTTGAAATGTATTTCAGCATTCATTAATTCTGACAATTTGTAGTTAGTAGCTCATAGTTGGTGTGTCGGTGACAGCAAGTCTCATGGAGAACTTCTAAATGTTGTCCCCTGGGATGACATTCCATGGAATCCTCAGCCTCACTGGTAAGGTCAGTGACACAGATTTGCTTTCAACGATGTAATCCAGTCCAAGAGTGACAGCCAGACTCTTCAGCATGACAGAGGCAAAGAAGGTTTGAAAAGGCTTTTCATTTGTAAATGACAGAAACAAGTTATACTGGGAATTGCAACCTTTGCCTGTCTAGAAGCATCTCTGAACACAATGAATCAGTACTTCTTGATCTGGTTTAAGATGTAGGTGAGATGCTGATGTTTTGGCTTAATCATTTCCAGCATAATTAATTAAGCCCAAAGGTATTGTTACAGAAATTGTTAATGCACCCCCAATGATTCTGGCATTGATATATGTATTTAAAATCCTTATATATGGAAACATCACTTGCCATTGATAGTCTTTCTAACAGTTTATTTCCCACCTGCATCTTCTAGCAAGCAGAGATGTTTCTTTAAGCCCTATTTTATATTATAATTGCAACATTTCCTTCAGTTGTGAACTTTCTGGAAGAATATATCCCCGTGCTTAGGCATCAAGTATACAGGTATACAGCTATCAAGTCCTTCAATCATACGAAAAGTATATAACACAAATTTATTTCTAGAATAGAGGTTTTTCATGTGCTAAAATAGCTAGAATTATCTTAACTCATTTACATAAACACAGATATTCTTCTTATATACATGCAAGCATTTAGAAGTGGAAAATGAATTTCTATCTGTGTTGGTCCTTGTGACCTGTGGTGTGCATATGCATGTATGTACTGTCTGTACATCTAAGTGCCTACTGGCACTCAAATTCACTGGCTGGACCTGGGAACACAGAGCTTCAGCAACCTCAGCTCTTTTGGTCTATCAGAATTGGCAGCGCTTTGCAATTTCTACTTTCCTTCTTGTCCTTGCAACTTATTCCTCTCACTAACTGTATAGATGACAAATATAACAAACTACAGCTGCTGCAAGATTGGCTTCTAAATAATATAGGCTCTTCTATGTACTTTATGTAAAGGCTTCACCTTCCAAAAAACATTTTAAAATATAATAGAAAAAACTCCCACAATTAAAAAAAAATCCCCAATGTCACTTCTGACATATATTGAAAAGAAGATTATTTTAGTAAAGGAATTATTTAATTTGAAAAGGAAACAAATACATGAACATGCATATCTAACTGTATTAAAAGGACTGAAGTTAAAAGCTCTTGATGTTACATGAGCTCTCTTCAAACAGTCACTGAGTATGAAGTCTTAGTAATAATGTGCTCCTTTTCATATTAATCTCAGTTATGAAAGCTTTTAAGCAAAACAGTAATGACTACTATATAATTAAAAAGAAAGCAAGGAAATTGTCCTTTCTACACTGAAAAACATTCCTGCCTTTTCACCCTGAATTTAGCAATTAAGATTTTGCCAATGAAAAGGAAAGACAAACAGCGTAAGAGAATTTACTCCAGCATGGGAAAGAAGCAGAATCTTTTCCTTTTCATGCTAAGATCATCACAAGCATGACAATCATGTGAGGCCACGGCAAGGAAATTTAGTCATAATTTAACAGCAATACCTCACCTTCTTTGTGGTTTTTTTTTGCTTTAAAATGTCAAAACCTTCTTATCACTTCAATAAAAATAATAGAAAAGTAGAGCAGAGTATATAGGCATTTACAGGCCAGATTTCATATTATTTGCCTTGCTTAAAACCCTGTGTTGGGTTCTTGGGTTCCTCTATGGGATGAAAGTAAGGTACCTTAAAATTACTACCTTCAAAATATACATAACAATATAACTGATAATAACTACCCAAATAATAATAATTTACTTGCCCAGAAGTTTACTTAGAAGTGGCTCATACTACAGAACACTCTGAAATCCCACCTCTCTCAAGCTCTCATGACGTTGCAGTTGTTCAGTGCAGTGACAGCTGTGTTACAAGCTGACTAGCTGCACAATAAATGCACTAATTCAAGACAGCTCAAAGGGCTACCACAGTTAAGAAGATTTCCTGGGAATGTGGGCAAACATTTGCCATATGGATGAAAATAAAGTAGGTGAAGAATCTATTCCTGCTGCTGACAGCACAGAGGCAGCATAGAAAACATGTTCTTACCCCTGTCAGCTACAGTCACAGATCTCATGTGAGATTGGGCTGTGGCTGAGTTTCTCTTCTATTTAAGTGCAAACTCTGCCATATTAATTGCAATCACCTACGACATTGTAGACTAATTCATTGGATTTTGCCCAGAAAGGGAATAGAAGCACAACACTGTTAGGTACAGATTGTCAAAGAAACTGCTCCTTTTTCACTGCATTTTAGACTGCTACTGCCAAGTCTTACACCAGAAATAAGCCTAGTGCAGGCAAACATTGATTAGCCAAGAATTCAAATTTGACTTGTAAACCAATGTACCATAGCTCAGATTACTTTCAAGGAGAGTTAATTAAAAACATGGATTAAGAATACTCTTGTGCAACTGAATCAGGACAAAAGGAATGTTACAGCCTTTTTCCCACTCAATTTTGCAAACGGGATTTTATCAAGAGGATAGGTGTTTGTTGTTTACATCCAGTTACTCAAAGGATTTAACAGTGATCTTACTTTTAAAGTTGGATGAGAAGAAAAGCAAGCTTTCTACCATCTACTTTTTATGAAACATTTCAAAGGTGCACCAGTCTGGGCTTGGATAGAGTTCATTTTCTTTATAGCAGATCCTATGGGGCTGTGCTTTAGATTTTTGACCAAAACAATACTGGTAACATATTACTGTTTTAGCTTTTGATGAGTAGTGTTCACACAGCATCGAGGACTTCTCTGTTTCTCACTCTGTCCCCAAAATAAATGGATTTAGCAGGTAAGGAGTGGTGCATAATAAGTTGGGAAGACACACAACCAGGGAGCTGACCTGACCTAATCTAAGAGATATTCCATACCATATAGCACCACACTTGCAAATAAAAGGGAAAAGAGGACCATTTAGGAGGGTCAGCCATCTTTAGATCAGAAACTATGTCAATATTCTGCCCATGCAAGGTGGAAAGTGATTGCCTTTGCATCACTTCTTTTGTTTTGTTTTCTTCCCTCTTCCACTTACCCTTCACTTGTTAAGCAATTATTATTATTACCATTATTATTCCTTTTGATACATAAGTTTTCTCTTTTTTTATCCTTCATTTCCTCTTCCTCCATTCCCCTGGCAGAGTGGGAGAAGGGAGCAAGCAGCTTTGTGGTGTTTGGCTGCCTATCGGAGTTAACACACAGCAGGAGTCTAAAGCATTCTTTCCGGAAATGGGAGCAAAAATCCAGCCCTGCTCTCACACCCTCACTGACTTCAGATAGGTGTTTTTGCTGACAGATTGTGAGATCTCTGCAAGATTATGATGATCAGATTATGAGCTGTGTAGATTCTTTGTCTCTTTCCAGTGTTGTACCATGAGCCCAATAATTTAGATTCTTTCATATGTAGTGATGTTAAATCTTGTTACTGCATAACGAACATCAAATATAGTATCTCATACGATCAAAAATTACATCACATTCTTGTCATTTCTTCTGTTTCTTCAACGTACTCTTCTGCTTTGCTTTTACAGAGCTAAAAAACACAGCTCACTAAATGGCAAATAATGATGTTCAAATGTTCTACTAAATAGCATTATAATTTGAAGATGAATGCTAGAAAATATAATGCAAATCTTGAACAATTGTAGTCAATTGAAGGCGGTTTTTTACATTTAATTGTTTGGAGGAGTTTTTTTATTCCAGTAATTATCTGAGCTTTTATTTTTTTTTCTTTTGCTGCTAGTCAGAAAAGAAACTGTTTCAGTCTGAAAGGTCTTTATAGTCAAATCACTTTTCAGTTTTAATTTTCCCTCTACTCTCTATGGTCATATTAAATTAGGCAAGTCTTCTCTGTTATTTCTATTAAGAGGTATATTAGTTATTATACATCAAGGCACATTGTAATTGTGGAGCCAAAAGACAGAAATTTAAAATCATGATCCTATGGGATACATAAATGATTTGGTGTGATATTTTCAAATATATTCAAGTATGCCATTTGGGCACCCATATAGGGTTTCCTAAATAAAATACCTAAATAGCTTAAAAATATGTCATTGAAAATAGACTAACGTGTTTTCTTTAATTTTAGCGAAAATGTGAGATTTTTCTTTATTTTTTCCCTAAGTGAACTTAATTACTGTACACATTCATTGTCTCTCAATATTCTAGTTCCTTACTTCAGACAATTTTAAACATTCAAGGTACTCAAGCAGGTTTCTAGCTAACATGTTTTTAGCTAACAAGTTTTTTAACTCCAACCTAAGAATTCTTGGAGAGAAGCTGGAGAAACCTTAGCTTTCCAATACAGTATATAATTTAAATTCCTATAGCTGTCTAGCTTGTTAACTTTAGTGACTGCAGATCAGTTTGAAAAGAGAGTTGTGTTCATGTTAACCCCATTCCAGATACTTATCTCGCTTCTAGGTCTCTTTTTTGGTTGGTTGGTATGTTCTTGTTTTTTGGTTTGGTTTGGGTTTTCTTGTTAATCTCTGCCTTAAACGATTCCTAAATCAAAATTTACTTTAAAACTGATATGCAGAATATATATAAGATGCATAGGGGCCCTTTAAGCCCTAGATGAGCGGCTGATACCATTTTGAGGGAAAAAAAAAGAAGGACTAATTTCTGTGTCTCTCTACAACCTGGCAGGCTTCATAGACTGCAAAAGGTGTTTTCAACAAGATGGTGGTTCCTAAGTTAGTTGTTTCCTTAGCAGCCATGTGTTCTATGAATTAAAGGTTAGTTTCCTTTTGTAGACAGAAAGATGAGATTACTGGTGTGTTTTAGTCTTTATCTAGAAGGCAAATCTACTCAAGTTTATTAAATTGTTCGGTGGTAAAGCAGCTGGGCTACCTGGCAGTAGGTGTATTTAGCCCAAAGGAAGGAGGCAAAAGTGAAATATAGTGCACATGAAACAAAGTCTGGTAAAGAAACTAAATTTTACTGTTATCGTTATGTACCTACAAAGGACTCCTTCTGTATTCTTGTGCTTACTGCACTGGCATAACAGCCCAAAAGGTAATTATGTGGTGGTTTTATAGTTTGTTTTCACTATTGTACTCTTCCTGTTTAGTCAAGCAAGGAGAAAGCTGGCATCTAACTGCTTAAAACTGATTTTTCTTTTCCCTACTCTTTGTCCCCCAACCCACCACCCCACCAAAAAAAAAAAAAAAAAAAAATCAAATTTTCTGGGCTAACCTTAGAGTTTTTGAGTAGTCTTCTGTTTTTCTCTGTTGTATTCTGATTTGAAGAGGTTGGTTCTGTTCCACCTAATTTCAGGACCCCAGGAAGCCAGAATCAGAGTGAAATATTAAAAGAATATCTGTGCACTTCCACAGGAACTGGTAACTGTAATTCTATTTCATCCTAAGTGACAGTATTTTAATAGTCATTTGTTAGTTTGTAACAGAATACACTCATCAAGCTATAAGAGACCACGGAAAGTATTTTCCTTCAGTATTTTCCTCAAAAGAAATTCATTTTCTCTCTTGTCCTTTATGTAAAAGGAGACAAAAGTTTAATACTATTCCATTGGGTAGGACAGTCAAGTAAAGAAAGAGAGACTCTTATTTCTCCTGATGAATATTCAGTTTTGCAAGTTTCAATGGAGTAAGTCAGAGTACCTCACTGCAGAACAGTTTGTGACTGGATAGGTGTGAAGAAAAATAGTATTTAAGATGCAGAACAGGTGCTGCTTATTGGATGTCTGCTCTAATAGATCGGAGTGTGCCTTAGCACTTGCCTTGAAGGAAACGAAAGCTACTATAATGATCCTAGATGATATATGGAAAATCTGTTCCAAAGAATTTTTATTTCCCTATTAAAATTCAACTTGTGTCTAGTGAGCTAAATGCTTCTATTGACTCAGTCTGTCATATTTAAACTGCATAACGGAAAACTGATTTTTACTGTAATTTTTTTCCGCTATGTCAGCATTCTCCTTAAATATTTTACAGGAATTTGTGGGAGCATGTTCGTAACAGTTGCTCAAAAGCTAAAAGATGTCAAACAAAGCCTCCCTCCTTTTTCACTTTGATTTTTACTAATGCTGCCGGTTTGTTTTTAGTATAGCAGTGGTTCTAATCAGAATAGTTTCTCAAATTAACTGAGGTATTTAAGCATTTAAAGCATGACTAAGAAGCCCTCACCTAAAACTGCTGAAGTTTCCTGAAGTTGTATTAATAGTAGAAGTATATATTTATTATTTCAGAAGGTTTATAAGCTTCTGAAAAAAGCCGATTCCCACAATAAAAGATCTCTCAATAGCAATGAGGTGTCTTTCTATATGTGACTGTAGGTTTGTTTCACAGTGCTTGATTGATTCCCCCCTTCTTGCTTGCCTGTACATATGTGCATGTGTATGTATACATCCATATGTATGTATAAATGTGTAGGGGAGTGTGTGTGTACATGTAGCCGCATGTAAGTTCTCACACCTTGACTTCAGTGAGGAAGCTTTTAGTTTATTGAACCCACATGACAAAAATCACATTATCAAGTTAGCCAATTATGTTGTGAGTAAAGTGCATAACACTGAATTCTGACAGGTTGGCAAAGCAGCTTATTTAAAGGTATGAGTGACAACAACAAAAGCATGACTATTTTTCAACAGCACAGATATGAGAAGAGGACATAACTGAGAATTACTCAGCTAATACATGGAGATTAATCTCCCGAAAGATAATCACCTCTCATCGCAATCTAGGAAGATGCTGTTGAAGTGTAGGCAGTTAGGTATCTCTAGGGATGACTTAGCAATGGTGTTTTATAGCTTTATACAAATGTCTCAATTCACTGAAGTCTAGATTAGCCATTTGTTTCTTATTCTTGGTAATTAATACTTGAGATTAATTAGCTTTGAGATCACTGCAGAAATTGCAGCTAGCTTGCTGTCAGTAAGAATGCTCCTAGCTTGTTACATTAGATAACTTTGCTTTATTATCCAGCCAAATCGCATTAAATATGTAGTCTAAATAATAAAGGGTTAGTTGTGTTTTTTTGTTTTTCCTTCTGCTCACTGATATAACCTTAGTGATATTAGTCCCACTGAAGAGATGTAAGCAGGTGTAATAGTCATTTGTCAGTGTCTTATTTAATGGCAAGGTCAAAATCTCACTAAGTTTAGAAAACTTAAAAAATAAACTACAATTATGTATGTGTTTCACTGCATCTTCAAAGCCAGCTTACTCAGAGAATTTAGTTAACTACAAGAAATAATAACACATGAGACAAAATAAAGATAAGAGCAGTTTATTGGGTTTGTTTTCATTTTTAACAATGCATAATTAATGACTGATTGGGAGAACTGTATATTGAGGATCAATGTCAGCAATATAGCAGACACAACAATAGCTGAACACGTCCAAAATGTTAAAAAATGACGAAAAATTTGTGAAATATTTTTTCTTGACATATCCCCCAAATTCTTAATGACATAGACATATTCAAAGAGTTACAACTAGACCAGAACCCATCTCTCATAGGATGCTCTACTTCTGCACACACCTGTGCTGGATGTGCGGGTGCTCCAGCCTTATTGTACCCACACAGCCCACATCTTTCAACTTACTAGCGTACACAGAGGCAAAGTGTCGTCTCAGCCCCTAAAGGTGTGGATCCCTGTGTACTGTGCCTCATACTGTTAAACTAGGAGCTGCTCTGTCCAGCCTGGCAAAGGCCATTATACCCCAGGGAGTCTTTGGCAGCCCCATACCATTTTAGGTGCATTTCTCTCTTCTCACTTTTTCAAATTTTAATGATTCTTTTATACCTCGCTTAAGGATGACTCATCTTTTTTGTTTGGTTTTCTTACCCAAAGCTTTCATGGTCATTCACAGATGATTGTTTATTCCAACAGATACTAATCATATTTGGTGCCACCAGTGTTACTTTCAGTTTGTTGAGTGGTTTGGAGTTTTTTGTTTGTTTGTTTTTTTGTTGAGTTTTGGATTTTTTGGTTGGTTGGTTGGGCGGGCTTTTTTTGGAAGTATCCTCTCAAATATCTTTGAATATTCCACTCATATACACTGTTTACATACACGTTCCTATCTTATCATATATTGTTACTCAGGCTGTTTTACCAAGGGAAAACCATTAGTGTTTCTCCACAAAGATATAGTGCTTCTAGTTTATATGCCAGCATGTTGTTACAAGAGGAGCTTGAACTTAGGCTGTGCAGAGATCCCATCTGTCTTAGTGAAATATTGAAGTTTAGTGACAAAGGACCCTCCAGATCTCTGCAGACAGCTTAAATGACAGAATGACACCATATATCCTGTATTCAAGCTGTACATGTATGTGTGGGCTCTTTTTGTGTAGTTAACCACTTTCAAAATCTATTCTTCCAGGCCCTCTAAATAACAACAATTGCCTGTGGCTTGCATCAACACAGCATGAGATGTGTTTTAGTATACAGTTTTTTTCCACAAGTGGATATCAAATATGCACAACTAATTTTTAAGGTCATCTGCCAGATGTGTTAGAAGCAGGGAAAATAACACACAGAAGCAGCTAAATCTTCAGATATTGAAAGGCTAGATGCTTGGGGATTTGCTTTCTGCAGTTAAGTTCATGCATGTGGGGTGTTTTTAATATTTTTTTCTCAGTACCAGAGGCATACATAATTGATTTATTCCCTGTGCTTTATGGTACCTATGATTATGAGCCTATGTAGCCTCAATTTCAGCTGTGTTTTATTCTATTCAAAATCTCCAAATTAATTTTACCAGAGTAATGTGAAGTAAACATAATGAAGAGGCTTTGGTTATTCCCAGAGAACGGTCTGTGGAAAATTTGTGAGTGTAGCATATTTCTTGCCCTGCTTATACAACTTCTTGACAGATACTATGTGAAAAACAAACCAGCCGTTTACTTCAAAGGTGTGTGAGCCTTTGTTGTCTTAAGACAATATAATTTTGTGTACTGTGGCCAGCACATAGTGCAAGTCTGCATGCATGTAAGATGTCTGATGAGAGTGTATTATGGTTACTGTCTGAGTTCTAATTTTTCTGTCTAGCAGAACGATAACTGTCATGCACACTAAACTCCAAGACAGGCTTAAGGCTTTGAAGCATATGTCTTATTTCAGTTGTCTACAGACTTTCTAAAACTTAACCAGACTGGTATTATATGACACGGTTTGAGTCGAACTTATGCCCCAAGAATGTTGAAAGAGGAAAGATTTTATTCCAGCTGTATCTCCTGGCTGTTTGTCTTTCTTTGCAGTAAGTCAATTCAATTTTGCCAATCTGTTGTTGACTTTTTGGGTTTTAGTGGTTTGGTTTTGGGGTTTTTTTTGTTTATTTGTTTGCTTTTTTCGGTTTGTTTGGTTTTGGGTTTTTGTTTTTGGTTTTGGTTTTTTTTGTTTGTTTTGGGATTTTGGGGGGGGATTTTTTGGGTTCTCTTGTTTGCTTGGTTAGGTTTTTTGTGTAGTTTTGGTTTTCATTTGGGTTTTTTTGGTTTATTTGTCTTGTAATTGCATTTTGTTATTTTCTAGTGTAGTGTTGTGTGTGGTTTTTGGAAGGTTCTTTGTTCAATTGTTTGGAGTGGAATGTTTGCAGGTTTTCGGTTTGGTTTTTGGGCTTTTGTTGTTGGTTTTATTATGTGTCTTTTGTATCTGTGTGCATGACTTAACTTTAGTACATTTCATAGGGTCAAATAAAGGCCAGCGGAAAGGGGAGGAGGGATCATGGGACTGAACTTCTGACAAATAGATTTAAAGCTGTAAGAGGTATCAACTTTATGTTGTGTTCTCTGAGAAAAATCCAGATTTGACAGATCATACAGAACCCTCAGCAATAAAGTCTCAGTCCTTAACTGTCCGTCTTCTGATGTAGGACAACAGTTTCTAACTATAAACATTTTATATTACCAACCACTAGAAAACAAGGATATAAATAAAGGAATAATAACCCACCATGGAGTGTGGCCCTCAATATCCCTTTGCACTAATGTACTTTCAGGCTCTTGGATTCATCTTACAGAACTGTGCTTTTGCACAATAGTTGCTACAACGTGCCTCTGGGCTTTATCGTTATAAATAATTACAACCATAATAACAGAAACCAGAAACAGCAGCTTTCATTTTTTTTTACTTTAGAAAGGAATATGCCTTTCAGGCAGTTTTCTTTGTTATATATCACTTGAAAATCTTTTGTCTCCTTTTACTCTATCCTCATACTTTCTTATTCCAAATTCATATTCAAATACTTTCTGTATCTATGTTAATATTTCATTCTTGTAAATTGATTTTAGTGAACAAAGAACCAGAATAATTTTTATGTATGTGAGAATGTGAAATTTCAAGGACAGATATTTAATCAATAATTAAGCTGCAAAACAGAGTGAGCTGAGTTCTTTCTTTTGGTGCGGTCTCCTTAATTTATTACTCAGTTTATTGTTGTGTATGTAAAAGTTTAAGAAACATTGGCATTCTAATGCTGTTACTCCTTCACTGAGGGATCAAAAGCTATGTGATCAGTCATGATCACTGAGTTTAGTCATGAAAGGGAAGCACATAGAAAGTGAAAGTGGTAGTGGGCTGACTACAAATAATGTAGAGATTTTGCCTGAGCATGGAGGAATAGGTCTAGGAAAGCCAAAGCTTATCTGAACCTGAAACTAAGGAGCAAGTGAAAGATATTAAGAGTTTCTGTAGCTGGCTCAGCAGCAAAAGGAGGTATAGGGAAAATGAAGCACAGCTGTTTAGTGGGGTGGGTTTGGTGGTTGGTAATGAAGGACAAGGAAAAGACTGAGGGCCTGAAAGCTCTTCCAGCACTTGTTTTCCCACTCCTCTCCCCTTCTTCCTCTTTCCATCCTTCAGCTTTCACTTCACAGGTATGATCCCAGGTCTTTTGGGCCCCTTCCACTTATAGCAGATGACCAGAAGTTTTTTCTGTGTTGTGGAGGAAGATAAGGAAATTGTTCTGTGATGAAACGACTGGCTAAATGGAAAAGGAGATCACAGGTGATTCTGTATACTTATTTTTAGTAAGGCTTTTTACCTAGTTCCTCATAGTATTCTGAAATCGAAGTTGGATACAGTTGTGCACTTAGTAAATGGATAATAAGGTGCAAGGCTGGATCATTGAGCTCCGAGGGTCATAAGCAACAATACAAAGGAAAAGCATTGGTCTGATGATCACTGTAAGTGGTGATCATCAGAAATAAAAGTGAGGCCCTTTACCATTGCTAACAGTAATGGCAGCTATCTGTCACCATATTCCCCTGTAGTTCAAACACTCCTAGTGACCGCAATCTCAGACCTGTTCCAGTCTTATGTTCTCACCTGCTTTGCACCCCTATTTCTAATCTAAAATTGTAATAAGGGAAAAAAAAAATCCCTCTTTATTCTTGAGGTACAGTTATGATAATATCTTTTCATTCTCATCAAGTTCTTGTAAATAGAAATCTATAGAATTTACGGGGGTGGAAGGAGAGACAAACTCTGTGAATACCAAGAGAATTCAGAACTTCTTCTGTATTCATTAATCAAACTCAGTTTGTAATTAGCCTACTCTGTCCTTGTCTTTCCAAGGAAAAAATGTTCTGTAGTCTAGTAGTAACATCAGAAAACAAAAGCGGTGGGGAAGTGTAGGTTTGAGGCATATTAAGGCAGCATTGGTAGGTTTATAACAGAGATATGCTATTCCTAGTCCTTTCTGAACCCAACAGAACTGTATTAGGACAGTCAACATCATCTATGTAATCTTTTATGAGCAGGGAAACAAACTCTTGCAGTTCAGCTCAAAGGATGCTCTGAGTTGTTCTAAATCCGTAAAAAAATTCAGAGGGTGTGGAGTGGGTGACACTGAATATTCTTAGGTTAGCTTTATTTTTGTGAATTTCTGACTTTGCAGCCTTTCTCTCTACCACCCTGCAGTGCTGATCATTCCCTATTCTGACCTGGAGAAATCATAAGAAGGTACACTTGTTTTGAGAAGATGGTCAATTGTCATTGTTGCATAGATTGATCTGAGCAAGAGTATATTCCCTTCTCATTATACACACAAGAAACTCAAGTCTCTGGCAACCTTATGGAATTTCACTTTTTGTATGGCTTACTGAGAATTTTAAAAAATATGTTGTTGAAAGTCTGTGTTTTAATTATTCCTCATATGCCCTGATTTTTAGTTATGAAGTTTCTTGGCATATCTGGTTACATAATTGGTTACATTTCTGAAACTTAGAATATCTTGAACACTGCTGTGCTCCTGGAATTTAGGACAAGCATAGCTGTGTGTACAGAGTTCTAATATCAGCTTTACTGAATCAGTAAGTGGCTTGTTAATGTTACTTTAAAACAGCAGGTTTGTTATGTTTAACAAGTAAGTGATTTATTTTCTCAAACCTGTTTTATTATATAGTTTAACATAAAATTAAAATCTTACACCCTCTCCTCAAAGAATATGTTTTATGCATCATGATAGAAATAAATGAAATTTCCTTAAAACTAGAAAAAGTCCGTATACCTCCAGCAAGAGTAATCAGTAAAATCAGTCTTAAATGAGAATAAAATAATTTAATGATACATTAGAAGGTATGAGGTTTACTAATTTCCAAGATGGTACCTCATTGTATTCACCTTAATGTTTTGCCTCTAGCACTCCTTTTGGGGAGGTTTAGGGAGGCACATAGCATGCCTGAATCCAAAATTTGGACAAAAACTATTCTAATGCAGATGGAACTATATTTCTAATTATTCACTTTTGCCAAGTGATCTATAAAAGATCAGCTCGAGTCATAAGTTTCATGACAAGTGGGAAAATAAATTGCTCAAGATAGGATGCAAATTAGGGACAAGGTTCAGCTGACTACCAGAATGTGTAATTACATTTTGATATATCACAGAGTGAGACAGTCTTACTTTATTTAAATTTGTAAACTAAAAATGGTAGGGAAAGGGTGTATAAATACTGGTAATTCTTGAGAAATGTAAATATGACCTTGAAAAATAAATCCAGAGTAGGTTAGAGAATAAGTTTCTTGAATGCAAATTTATCTTGCAATAGTGTAGTGGTGAATTTGTGATTATATTTGTTTTATGGACGATCTGGAATATCCATAAATGCATCATTGGTAGTCTGAGGGAGAAAGATTCTAACACATAACCAACTGAAAAATCCAAAATATCCTGCATCATGTGCTGATAATGAACAAATAAAAATCAATAATTATGACCAAAAGAAAATCCCGTCAAACAAACAACGAGACCACTTTAAAAACAATTCCTGCACCAGAGGATTTTAGGACATGAATACAGTGTGTAAGCAATGAATATGATTAAGAGTGTGTGGCTGCAAAACTTCAAGGGCTGTGCAACATAATTGGTACTGAAAGTTGACGCTCCTAGAGTAGTTCACCCTCACAGCTCTTCAGAACCTGATTTTGATCTATAATACCTTGGCTATATATTTCTGTGTACACCTGCTTACTTAACATTTGACGGTGTATAGAGATATTTACGTGCATGATCTGTGTGTGCATACATGCAAATTGCCTATCACAATGTTGATTAATGAATGCAAATTCAGCTATTTTTCAAAGCTACTGATACACTGTAACTCAGCATCTGTGGATGCCATATAATGCTAAGTATGTATGTAATATGGATTTAAGAGTTTAACGTGGGAAAATAATAGCCAAGCAGTAGATCAGCAGTCAGAGAGCAATTATACTGTGCTGTTTGGTATCATTTTTTTCAACTAAAGTTAAGCTTGCCCTTAAGCACTTGTCTCTTTAGTTTAAGGTTTTGTTGTGTTAGGCTGGCACAATGCTTGATGGAAAAGCAGTGGTTTTGTCCTGAAACAATATAGACACTAAATCATTGACCACGAGAAGAGAGGATTTCTTACAGAAGGCAGTGTGGTGACATGCAGAGGTACTCGTGAGTCTTGACAGCACTGTAGCGATAGCCTTTAGTCCCCTCTGTACAGCAGCACTACTTTGCTTATTTGAATCTCAGCTCAGAAAAACATTGTACAGTTTGCATGCAAAGGACCAAACTGTATGATCTTATTTCAAGTTTACAAGAAGCAAAATAGGAAGTAGAGAGATAGAGGCAGAAGGCTGGTTTGCCAAACAAGGCAAAAAGATGGTAAAATTTTTAAACAGGACAGGTTGTAGGATAAACTCCTCCACTTGTCACTGGCTGGCCTCTAGGCAGGGGAAGACACTTTAAATATCACCTTCTGTTTTCTATCAGATTTGGGGTGGTTTTTACCCAGTTAGATTTTTTTTATTTTTATTCATCCATCTAGACTATAATATTGTAACTTGAATATAAGAATAAGGCAGGAGACAGTGTTGAAAGCCTTGATTGAAATCTAAGGTAAATTACTTCCACTAGTCTAACTTCATTAATAAAATCATTTGTTTTATCAAAGCAGGCAAAGAGATTTCTCAAGAATTGTTTACACTTGGAAAGTATTGACTCTTCCCAAGAACTTTGTCCTTCATATGCCCAGAATTACGTTTCAGGAAGACTTCCTTCTTGATTTTTCCCAGGCAAAAAATTTAATCTCATTGGTCTGTAGTTTTCTGAAGTTGACACACTGGTCTTTTTGAATATGACTGCAATATTTTCCTTTCTCCAGTTCTCAGATTTCTGTGGACTGTCACAGATGACTGACATCAGCCATCCCAGGGCATCAGCCATCTCTTTTGGTACCCTTGGATGCAGCTCATCTGATCACTTGGATTTTCATGGGTTGAATTGTCTGAAGTAAACACTATCTTTATCCCCATCCAGTATTGTCTGTTCTTCTTTCTGAATCCTTTCACTGAGCACAGGTGCCTGGGAGACGTTCTCAGCAAAGTCTGAGACAAAGGTGGCATTGAGCACCTCATCCTTACACATCTGCTGTCACTAAATCACCGACCCCTTCCAACACTATACTTGCATACTACTGCAGTGCTAGAAGCAATTCTTGTTGCCCTTGTCATCCCTAACAGGCTTCCAAGAGAGCTGCAGCTCTTCTAACGACATCCCTGCATGGCTGAACAATACTTCTAAATTTCTCTTTAGTAGCCTCTCCCTGATAAACCTTCTTGTACATTTCCCTTTATTTTTTTATTTGAATTCCACCATGAGCTCTCCATTTAGTCAGACTGGCCACCTGAGACACCTGCTTGTTTTCCTGGGAGTCAGGATGGGCTATTATTGTGTTTTCCTGGTGTCTTTCACAACCTTCTTGAGCATCTTTGCCCTTCAAAGATACCACCTCCCACACGATCCTATAAACCTGTTCCCTGAATATGTTGAAAGATGTTCCCCCTAAGTACAGACTATAGGCTCTGCTTATCTCCTTCATTCTCCTCAGGATCTTGAACTCCACTAATTCATGATTATTCCAGTCCAAATTGCTATTGAGTATCACGTCCTCAACTGGTTCTTCCTTGTTTCTGAGCAGCTGATCCAGCTGTACTTAACCCCTGCTTGGTATCAGTATTTGCATCAAGAAGTTACTCCTGACAAAAATCCTATCATAGTGACCTACCAGAAAATGCCACAGTATTCCCCCATGAGAACTGGGGTCTGTGATCCAGAATTCCCGATTTCAAAACAGCTTCATTCATATCCTCACCCTGATCAGGCGAACTGTAACAAACTCCCTCTACCAGGTCTCTCTTACTGGCCTCTTCCTTGATCCTGAGTGTGAACTCTCAGCCAAATTGTTGTCTGTCTCCCGGAAGAGCTTGCCTACTTCTGAGCTACTCCTTCACCTCTCCCTTACCCCCTGTGTCCTCTTCTTGATATGTCTTTCCTGAAGAATGTGTATCCACACATTCTTGGAATAATCATCCATTGCAATAAGCTATTTGTATGAGTTGCCCCACAACAGCTGAGTAATTGGAATGATGCTGTAGATATGGAAACATATGCACAGTTGCAGTCTTTGCTTTTTGTCTCCCTGGCTGTGTGCATTTCTCTGCATATAATATGCTTGAGATGGACCTCCCTTTACCCTGTTTTATTACCTGGAATTCTCTCCTGTACCTGCCACCTGCCCACTACTTCTTTGCTTGACTGTGGGTGGTAAAATCCTTCCACATCAGTTCCTACATTAGAGCTCTACTCACGAGGTTGACCAGTCTGCTGGAAAAGCTGCTCTCAACAGCTTTGTCTTCAGCTCTCCAAAGGAGGGCCCTGTGCTCTAAATCCAAAACTGCTGTTGAAGACATCAGCTACACAAGCCTCTAATCAATTTCCTAAAATAACTGGGGCTATGCACTATAGTTTGCAAATTTTTGTGATGAACCAGCTATTGAATGCAAGCTGTGGCAATATCATCATCTTAACCAAAAAGAACACTTAGGAGAATGGATTTTTCCCCTATAGATTATGTGCTGTTTTATTGTAGCTGAGGATTTGGTCAACAAACCTCCATGCCACTCCTGTTAGATTAAAAGTATATGTTTTTATAATCTCCAAATAGCATCTCTATAAGCATTCTTGGTTGCAATAGGCACTGGAAGGTATTATAATTTCTCGGGACAGGTTTTAAATCTCACTGTACTTTCTCTTTGAACTAAATTGCTGCTGCTCTTGGGTCACTATATTTCTTTCTTGTGGATTGGGAAGGTGGAGCAAGGGGAGACTTGAGATACTGCTGTCATGTATGTTCAACCTTTGCTGTGTTAATCCAACACTGACTGCTCCTTTTTCTCCCTAGGAAGAACTTTTTTAAGTCTTTAAGTACTATTGAGAGCAAGAGGGTAAATCTTCTGTAATGACTTATAGGTCAACAAGAAAAAATAGAAGTTTCTGGGAAAGTTTGAAGAGGAAAAAATGAACAATAACCTGTCAAAGGAAGATTGCTTTGCTTTGCCTCTTGGGCAAAGGTATTCTGGGAGATATTTAGTGTAATTGGTGTAACAATGTTTTATATCGATAAAAAGTGAATTAATACACACCTATATGTCACAATTGCAATAAAACCATGCATTTGAGCAGATCCTTTGCAGCTCTGAAATCAGCACAATTCAATCTTAAGAGATTTCTTTTTCAAGAAGAGAGGTTTGACACATTTAAATTTTTAGCATTCCAACCAAGTCTCTATTAGAGTGCACTAGAATCTGGTATATCCAGTAGGGAATGGAATTTACAGCAAAAAAATTAAAAATATAAAGAAAGCTGCCCTGGTTTTCCCGCTTCCTTGTAATTTGAGTACGCCAGGACAAACTCTATTCAGATTTGTCCCTATGCAGATTAATTCCAGTTGCATGGGTAAACTAAAACAGAATTTCAGTAGTTATTTTTCAGTACATATATTCTGCTGCAGTGGTCCAGAGGCAAGATTCATTTTTTCTATGACTAAAAGATAATACAGTTTTCTCAGGAGCAGGGCATGAAAAATTGTATTACTTGTCACATCCTATATTAACAGACTTTTCCTTATAGAAAACTTTAGTAAGAATTTGATCTATTCAAAAATAAGTGGCAGCCAGATTCAAGCATTACAAATAAACATCTTTAGCCAAACCTGATTCCTTTCCACAGTTCTAGTGTGAAAACCAAGGATAGAAGCTGTAAGAGCTTCTATCAAAGAATGCTTTCTAGTGCTCAGAGGCAGAGATCTCTCATTGAGGCATGATATCTGATCCTGGTTTTTTCTACGGAAAATCAATAGTCTCACAAAGGTGGTAATACATCTTTGGAGTTGGAGTATGTCTCCTCCATGTCAGACAGTAGGCTATGAGTTCCTCGGGTTTAGAGTTAAGAGATTCTCCTGTCTAGTCTTGTGTAGAATGCACCACAGTCCAGAGCCCTGCTTCAAGCATTGCAAGCAAACCTTTTATCAAGTTATATGAAACTAAAGGAACTAGTTCTGAATTATTTGAGTAACATAGCAGTCACATGTAGGATAACCTGGTTATCATCTCTGCACAGTGCTGCTTTTCTTACAGTAGCAATACTCTTTGAGATAGATGGTAACTTTCTCGTTTCCATGCAGAGAAAAATACCAGAACTTATCTCTCAACAGATATGGCAGATTTGGCACTTAATGACATTACTGATGATAGTACAAGAAACTTCAAACACAGATTTGTGGGATCTGGTTGGGGGAAAAAAACAAACCCTTTTTATTTTCATCCTTAGGTAAACTTCTATAGTAGTTTTCTTTTAGCACCAGTGGCAACCATGTTTAGGAATAGGATAAAAGAACAAGAATAAAGTTATATTTATCTCCTTTTGAGAGCTAAGTATTAATTCACTTTCATCATTTAAATAACTGCATTTGTCTTTATAACCTTTCAGCTATGTAGTTAATAAAGCCTAATCAAAATGTCCAGTTTCTCAACTTTCAGTATCCAGAATACACTTTGCTTAAGGCTAATGTAATTCTGTGTAAATGCTGTCTTTTATTTATTTACTTTTTCTTTAAGATAAAACAGTATATATTTCCCAGGTCTTTAACTCATGCTACTGCATGGAGTGTAAGGAGTATTTTTCTCTGTAAGCCAGAGTTTTAAGAGTTCTGGAGTTTGAAGAAGTTGCAGTACCATTGCTGTCAAACAATGATTTCTATACAGATGACGAACACCACTCGTATTCTGAATAATTCTTAAAAGAATATTATTGTAAATGAAACTAATGTACCTTCACATAATAATCTTGTTATTTCCTGCCATGTTATATGAGAATGATTTTTGAAAAACTGCTGCATGGTTCTAAGTTCTTTAAACTAAAATAATACTAACTTGTGTTCAGTGAAATATTTGTTATGCATGTTAGCTTCATGAGTATCAACCTACGTTTTAAATAAAATTTTGAAAATTAAGAAAAGTTTTATCTCAAATCATTGCAGATTAACCTGCACAGATCCTAATGATTCAAAAATGAAGTCCTATGAAGACACAGTTGCTTTCTTGAATTGAATGTGAAGAAACACTTTTTTAATGTCTTTGGGGTGAAAACAGGGTTGTGTCTTTTCATTAATATCAGAAGATACAGCAGAAGTTCTCATTACATCACTGATGGTAAATATTTTAGGTGTCATATTTGATAAAACAGACATATCCAGACACTCCAAACACCACAAACATCATCCAGTGAGACCTCACATATTACTGTATACTTCATCTATTTTCTACTATCTTCTGTTTGTACTCGTATTCAGAAGTATAAAGTTTGAAATAACAGAAACTCTTGGAAAATTGTTTGCAAATGCTTTTGTTTTGCTTTGCTATCCATTTTTGTCTATATGAATCTCCACAATCGGGAGTGCACAAGGTAAACACCTGTCACTGAGTTAAATAAACGACTCCCTCTAAAACCTGTGGCTGTTCGCATGTCCAAGTAAGTCTGGTAGCACTCTGTTCTAGTGCTTGTAACCTACATAATTCTGTGAGTCCAGCCATGCATTTCCTGAGGCACAGAGTTCTGGAGTTTAATTGGTAAGTTTATTGCAATCTGGATTTAAAAAAATTTAACATTTTCTCCCCCATTTTCTAATTTTTTCCTGTTGAAAGTTTTCTGAGCAGGAGACTTGCAGCAGTTGATTTCCAAGGAGTAATTGTGGTTAGGCAAAAATTATTTTTTATCACCCTCTTGGAGAAACAGTATCAAAAGAATTGACTATCAGGAAACACTTCCTGAAGCAAAGATTTTTACTTAGCTAACAAAATAGTGGTGTTGAGGGCTGGGGGTTTTGTTAATTTTGTTTTGGTGTGTGTTTGGTTTAGAGTTTTTTAGAGAGATAAGGGGACTTTCAACACCATTCTGTTTTTAGCAGTGGTTAGTATATCTGTTTAGGTAATAGAGTGGGAGAAACAGAGATATGCTATTATTATGTTATTCTTACTTCCATCCTTCATAAAAAGAATGAAACTAGAAATATTGTGGGTTTTATTTTATTATTCATGTGAGCCAAATTCATGGGTACATCCCAAAAATTGATCTCTGACAAAAGGTTATGTTTGATTCAGTGTGAGAAAAGACACTTCCATATATCATGAATCCAGTCCTTGATAATTTCATGTGATGAGTCAAAGCTGATTTATTATGCAAAATTAATAGTTTTCACCACTTCTCTTCATGCCATTCATGACTCTCTATATATATCACTGTCAAATCTCTCGGTTCTCTTCTCTAGGCTGAAGAATCTTACCTTATTTATTGTATAATTTTGATCACTCTAATCAATAAAGCTTCTAGTATTTATATGCTTGTCTATATATAGGGGAAAGGTCAGAACTGCGAAAAATATTAATGATGCACCTGCATCTTTATTTAAGCAGAAGAATTTATTCTGTTCGACAACCCTTAATTCTAAGCCTTCATTCTGTTTTGGTTTTTGTTTTCCCTTTTGAGTGACACTGAACAGTAAACTTCTGGAATCCCATTCACTGTGTAAGGAAAGACAAGATATATTTTTTTAAGTGTTGTTAAATTTATTTTATCTGCAGTCACTCAGTACAGAAAAAAATATTCTGTAACTCTCAGATGTGACCCCAGTCCATGACAAGCCAAACTCTTACCCTTCATTCTTTCTGAATGCTCATTTTGATTAGCTGAATTTTCTTTGGAATGGAAAAGTGATATTTAACTTTTATATTAATATTTATTAATATTCATGGCAAACACATTATAGCACCTTATAGAAGTTATAGTACAAAAACCTTGTTCTCCAGCCAGCACTTTTGCATCATATCCCCTCTATTAATTCTATGCCCTCCTAACTGAGCACGTCACACTAGATGTATCATTAATTAGCCATCATCATTTCACTGATGACACATAAACATAATCAGAATATTCATCAGGAGATCGGAACTGATTGAAAACAGGTTTAACTTACTAGGGTTGGGCAAAAGATGATTCCTTCTTTCTTGCCTATATAAAGCACTGTACTTCAGAGGGACCTGGGACATTTGTGCATTTTCCCTGCATCTCTACATAAAGCACAAATTAGAGTAAGTAGAAATGCACAGCTTGTTATTGTAGGGTTGTACCTACCATGTGGTTGGTTCTTTATCACACAGAGCAGCTTTTCAATCCTCTCTGGAATTCAGGATAATTTTTTTTATCAGCATAGCACCAGAATATTCTAAACTCAAGGCATACTTCTTGTTCTACCACCTTTTAATATTTAAACACGAAGTTATGTGTGAGTCAATCTGCCATAATTTCATGCTCCTAAAGATAAGGGTGGCAACATGATGCCTGCCAGATGCTCAGAGGTCAGACTGAAGAAGAATATGAAATCATCTGTTGTTCCAAGGCTCTCTTCTAGTTCAGTGCAAGGTGGAGAAAAGCTAAGTAGGTTCGAAGATGATTCCATGTACTGTCAGCAAGAGAAGATGAAGATTAAAAAAAAATGCTCTGACTTTTGTTCTAGTAGCTTGTGTGAGATACGAAATTAGAGAGAAACTGCAGCAGGTTCAATAATTATCCAGTTATCTAACTCTCTGGTCACCATACACTGCCACACTAAGTGGTAGACACTAATTTATGTATTTTGTTCTATCTTACTAAACCTTGGAATAAATACAGGACCGTCTACTGAAGGTCTTTATTGTCCAATATTCTGTCTCTTTGACATTGAATAATGACAAAGAATTTTCTGGAATCTTAAAATATACTTCAAAAGCAAGAGTTGTACATACATATACATAAAAACACACACTTAACCAAGTTGTCCATCCACAAAAATTTTTATCCTCCTACTTTTGCTTGTGAATTTTTCCAGGTCTTCTCTTTTGATCAGGCCTAAATAATGAACCATTACAGCATGTGCAGCAGTTTGTGGATCTTTTTCAGACTAATATCCCATTCTGATTTCTTCACTTCTACTTGTCTTATCAAATATATATTCAACTAACTTTGAACAGACTACTAACACCATAAACTTGCCACAGTTAGAATCAGCTTCATTTTCTGGAATCACAAACCACACTTACTATGTAAGAAAAAGAGTCAGGAAGATGATTTACCCCAACTAGACTTACTACAAGTTATAAAACCTGCAAGTACCTTTGGAAGAAGTAAAAGTGTACACTTTTGTGGGGAAATGGTAGAATCCAGTATTCCTATTTGGGGAATTCTGTAGATGCTGGAAATCCCTGAGAGGCAGGTAGTAAAAAGACACAGCATTTTTTTTCCCCCTTTTGTTTTAGTCTTTCCTTCTTTCTCTGCCCAAAGGATTGGGAAAAACTTCAGTGATTCATTGTTATTTAAGTTGCTCTCTTCATGACACTAGAGTTTGCTGAGAGTAAAGTAGTAAACATGGTAGAAACATGCTTTTATACTACTTTGGCTACTTTGTTCCCTCTGTATTATCCTTGAAAGCACAGCTGAAAAGTGTTAGGATTTTTTCATTTGTTATTATAACATGAACATGAAAACGTTGGTTGTTATCCTGAAAATAGAATAGAAATATGAAAATTATATCTTGCCTATTTGGTCTTTCCAAAACTGTCTTCTCTGACAGTAAATGCTGTAGAAGCCTGCTGAAATTTGCTTTAGTAAGCAAACAAAGAAGGAATACTAAGATATAAACATTTTTTAGCCATTGCCTAAATCTTTAGAAACACCACCTTAAATAGAGTCATACGCCTTATAATTAGAAAGAATCCTTTTTTATAAATTACAGTACCATACCATAGATAGCTACAAATTATGCATTAATATCTCCTTATTTTCGAATCCCTAAATCAGTTTGAAATCCTAAAGGGATATATTTCTATCAATTCTGTACCAATTACATTATACCTATTTGCTGTTCTTTGTTCCCTTTTTTTTACCAGAGGCTATTCCATACAAGTACAGAATAGATATTTTGCATTTCCCCCCGTGCCCCCCAGTTTCTTGGTAAGTGTATCTCAGTCTTTAAACCAGATGTACTTGCTTTAGAAGAAAGAGCTGTATGAAGAATCCCACCTGACTAGAATCCTACCATTTTATTAAGGAATACACTTATCTAACGCTAGAGTTGCTTTCTTTTTTAGCAAAGGCTAGATGATTTGCATATTTATGAACTATTAAGCATCTTCTATATACTCCCCTCAGGAGGCTCAATAAAGACATGAAATTATTTCTGCCTAGGTCACATTTATTAATTTCTGTCGCTGTGTAAGATTTACACTTTACTGCAATGCAGGAGGGAGAAATGAAGCCAGGGTTAAAGTGGAGCATAAATTGTTAGCTTTTGCTAGTTTATATAATCCTCTCTTACCACTCTTAGTGGTTCAGGAAATTTATTTTATCTTCCTGTAATCACCTTCCTGGATGCAGCTGGTAAACAGGAAAATGCAGATAAAAGATAAAATAAACAAACATAAGGTCATGCCTTGCATACTACAAATAGTATAAAATAAACTTGAAAGCTTGATTGAAGTTACTCATTAAAATACTGCTACTGCTGAAAGAGGTGGAGGGGTAGCTCATTCAAGTGCAGTGTGGGAGATCCAGGGTCAGGTGGCACACTAAACTCTCTCCATAGGCATTTAGGAAGGAAGAATAATCTTTGACATATTCATTAGAGAAGACTAGGAAATTTAACTTAAAGCATATTCAGAGAAAGAAATT
The DNA here is from genome assembly GCA_013398955.1 of Callaeas wilsoni. Classification (NCBI taxonomy): domain Eukaryota; kingdom Metazoa; phylum Chordata; class Aves; order Passeriformes; family Callaeidae; genus Callaeas; species Callaeas wilsoni. Next base: position 326,322 of record VWPU01003968.1, read on the forward strand.
TGCAATGTAAAGTTTATTTTTAAAAAGTTCCGGCCAGTTTGTATTCACAAAAATCAAAGTCTAATCTGTAACTAAGGTAAAAGGATACAAACGGCACTTTCTGTGGTGTTCACTAGGAAATTGTATTCAATGATTCGCAAGGTCTCTGTAGTAATTCCGTATTTTGCATAACACAGAGGCAGTGGGTGAGAGGAGTTCTGACCTTCAGTCCCTCTCCCCACAAACACATTTTTCACATATAACAACAGATGCAAATCCCAACTTAATGGCTGTTTTGCAACCTGCTCTTTTAAAACAAACAAGCAAACAAACAAACAAACAAAAAGATAAAAAAAGCTATGTGTTTTCCAGACAGCTAAGGAATAAACTCTTTCTTCTCAGATGTTCCTTCTTGAGGAGGATTTGTTCTTGATCTGCAGTTATGCTGAGATGGATAATTTGATTCACAGCCAGAGAGAACTGGAGGCCTTTATTTCACTTTTTTTTCTGAAATTCTGCATTAATTGTGTTTTTCTCAGTATAGACTCTCCACTGCCATTTTAGGATTTGTTAATAGTTCTAAATTTATTGGAAAAACTAGCAACCTTGCTGATAATTATAAAATTGCCATTCCATAATGGAAATACATGGAGTTTTGCTAAAGACTTATTCCACTTAATAGGAAGGTTTTGAACACATCTTAAAAATAAGCCCTTTTGAACAGTAATCAAAAATAACTGTTCAGGTTACAAGTACTCTATTTCTGCTATGAAAATAGCTGTGTGCTGTCCTGGGTTACAGTAGTCTCGCCTCTATTGAATTTCACTCTGAACACAGGTAAAACCTCAGCTACCTCTGGAGCTGAATCTGTGTCCAGTTACTAAGGCAGTGTCATGTCTGCTATTCAAAATACCAATAAATATTGAAAATAGCATGTGATTTAATCTATTTAAATTGGAATACACTGTCCAAGAAAGTAAACTGGCAAATGGGAAACCAGTTGAACATGTTATATTTTAATTTGCAGAGACGAAAATGACAAGCAATTTATTTACATAAAACTGTACAAAAGCAAATTAAATTATGTAAATATTTCATAAATAGAGGTGGACTAGCGTTTAATACATTTTGCCATGTTTAGCATAGTTGCGTGCATAGTGACTCATAATAAACAATGATAAATTGTTCTCTGCTTTACTATCAACATCCAAGTTGCAGAACAATAGTCAATGATTAATATTACAAACAGATCGTACCACACTGAATGCAAGTGCTTTAAAATTTAGGAAAAGTTGTCTGAAAGCATACCCCAGGTAGCTGGTGAATGTTGTCTTCTTCCTAGTGTTTATACTCTTTCAGTCAGTAACACAACTTAACTGATGTGCTTTCATTTCTATTGCTTTTTCATCTGCTTCTGTTCTAAAGGAAACTCTGTGTATTTATCATCAATGAAATAGAAGGAAAAATAGTTTGTTGTTCAATTTCCTTCCAAGCGTTTGATGATGGCTGGATTTATGGCAAGATCTTTATCCATATTAATGATTTTTCTGCTTGACAACTTCTAGGGTAGCCTTTCAGCCAATCATTTCAATCCCATTTAAGTTCTTCCCCCACATAAAAATAATGTTTAACTTTTGTTTCCTGAAACTCAGGCAGCAGGCCAGTCAGAAACCATATTCAATAAACATAGTGGGTCTGAGATCTGGAATAAGCCTTAGATTTTAGACCAAAGCTATTGAACTTTCTAATACATATAAAGTTATATATTAACGCATCAATCTATAAAGGTGCCCTAATGTAAAATACATGCAAAGCTTATTTGAGTTTCCCATGGAAGGAAAGAAAAGAGATGATTTCTATACTGTACAACTAAAATGTGATGAAGGCTAAAAGCAATTAAAAAAAATTAATTGTCAGTTTTCCTGGCAACATGAACTGGTGACACCTTACTAAATAACTATCATATAGACTGATCATACTTTTCCAGGCAGCAGAATTAAAAACAAATTAAAATAACCCCGAATCCCACACAAATAGTAATAAAAAAATCCTCAAGACCTACTTAAACCACAGCCTTGTGTTAATAATGCTTAAGACTGGTCCATTAACTGAGTTTGGCAAAAGGCTTGTTTTTAAATATATTATTTATAATTTCTCAGAAAATAAACACAGGTAAATATACAGGTTCAAAAAAGTTGGGAATAGCCCCTTACCCCTCAGTGTCCAAACCCAACTACCACTTTACCATAATAATAGGTATAAAAGGCACAGTTGCATATTTTGCATTCACCCTAATTATTTTTTATAGCTTTATTTGTTTATTTTTTATACAAAAGCACTCTATTTATGGAGTGGCACCAGATTTAACCTATTTCAAATAAAGAGGAGAAAATACAAACACAAAATATATTTGTATGTCATGCCAGGTCAGAAGAGTAATCAGCATATTAATAGTGGCTAGTTCCACTAGAATTACTGTGAATACTTACAGTAGATAGAATTTTTATAAAAATTCTTTCACACGCATTTTAGATCTAAGGAGACGCACACAAGAAAATTGTTTCATGACTGTCTTATGTGGTGCAAAAATTGGTGAGTGACTGCTGATCCATTTAATCTGAAGGTCTACTGTGACCTGTATTATTAGCCTTGTAGAAAAAGTGTCTAAGAATATACGGAACCCAGCTACCTAATTTATTTTCTTGTGTGTAATATTAAATAAAATCTTATTAAAGGAAATTCTGTTGAACATTTGTGTTATGCAATCGTGTAATCTGTTGAAACGTGCAAGAAAAATGTGTTTACATTACATAAGCATTTTTAGAAGCATTTTTAAACAGGTACTTACAGATTATACAAAGCAGTAACTGCTATACGCAGTCTCATAACAAAGTACTAGCTTGCATCTCTCCATATTACTTAAATAATTAAACATAAAAACGTTCAATCATTATTAATCTTTGATTTTAATATTTTCTTTCTAAAATGTGCCCATTCATCAAAACTGCTATACACAAACTAATGTTACTTGAAGAAAGTAAACTTGAGAGAGGAGAATGAAAAGGCCAGTAATGGCACAAATGGAGAAGTGAATTCAAAAGATAAGTGTGATGAGTTGTTTTGATTTACCAACCTCTACCTTAGGCTGTTTAAGGTTATTTCTATGCAATTCTTCAAAGCAAGAAACTACCCAAAGCTACATTATGACTACAGTTACTAGAGAGCCATCTAGCCATGCCTTCACGCCAGGTTCAACAGCCAGGGATCTGAATGCTTTCCCCGTCCTTGAGCTGTCCTTGTGGTGCTGTTTGATTGTCACTTTTGTCTGTCTGAGCTCAGTCTGTGATTATTACTACAGCATCAACTACAAAGCAATTGGTTGATGTTCTGCATGTTTTGTTGCTTTTATTGCACAAAACCCTGTTTCATTTCCTCTTCCTTTCAAGAAGCACTATCCATGATAATTGTTACAGCTCTTGCATATCACAGTAGCTTGGACTCCTTTTGACTCATCTTGATCTCCTAGGTATCATACCACTGTTTATCAGAGCATTTTTTACTTATGCTAAATGTTCTGAGCCTTGATATCATTTAGTATTGCACTTCTCTTGGTTTTAATGCACTTGGTTTCAAGAAAGCTTTCATTATCATAATCTTTGACATAACTGAAACAGTTGATAAGCTGCAACACTGATGACCAGACTTAGCAACCATGCCTTGCAATCTGAAAAGAAACTTTTGTATCCAAGTTGTAATGTTCTCTTGTTACTGCATTATCCCATTGTCCACATCTTTCCCTCCCATCAAGCATTCCCATTAACACAGCCTTCTCTTCTATTATTATTTTTTTAATTTTGATCTTAAAAATTCCCTGGAACTGGCATATGCAGCATATCATATGCAGCATGTGCTGCAATATATCTTATCATTACAAAAAATGCATCAGTTCCCTTGGGCATTCAACTGAACCACACTGGAAAAAAAAAATTGTCATCTGGGCTTGTGAACTGTGCTGCTGCATAGAATGTAACTGAAGGTGTGTTATGAGTACATGTGGTTTTCTGTGAATACATTAATTTTCTAAGTCAAGCCCCAATACTTAGCAGTTCCCCTGATCCATTGTGTGATCTTTGGCCTTTTTGTTATTACAATCTTCCCAGCTAAATGTTAGTCTTGCCCAAAATAATGATTTCAACAGTTTATCATTGCTATCCTATGGTATAAGTGTTAGTAATTGTGTTTACATTGAAATAATCGTTACAGAGAACGAGGGAGAGAGAGAGAGAAAGAGAAACAGCAAGACACGTTTGTTCAATGGATAAAAAAGAACCAGAGTTCATGAATCACAGGAAAGTATGCCATGTTTTTGACTGCAGTCTCAGGCTGAATGTATTTCTGTTGCTTCCAGCCTCAGATGAGAGGTGAGAATATTAAAGCTGTGGTCTTCACAAAGTGCCTATTAATGATTATTCCTTTATATTTATCCTATATCTTTATGGTTTCTGAAGGATTGTCCCTGATGGGGATCAGCAATATTCAGATGGCATGTTTTGAATACATTTTCCCTGACCTGTTATCCTCAACAAGCCAGATGACGAACAAACAAAATGAGTGGCTTAATTCATGCTTCTGCAGAGGGGGAAACAACAGTGTGTTGTGTTCTTTTTAATCAAGCTTGCTACTATGGGAGGAATTTGCAACCATAGATTTAGGAAAATAAAAATCAGCGAGGGGGAATTAGACATGCAAGTAACAACAATGTTTTCTACATTGTACAGTATAGTCAGGCAGACAGTATAATTACATGCCTGCTATGGAGGCAGAAGTGGCAGGCAGATCTTTTGTCTCTTTGGTGGCCCCCTCTTTTTTGTTTTGCATTTTTTCTTAAAATTGTTGTGATTTTAAGACTTTTGCCCCATTTCTTTCTTATATTTTGAAAGAACTTTGCTGCTGCTTTTTAGCCTACAGGTAAACTTCTCTTCTAGTTAGAGTATTGACAGGAGATGGCTTGTATTCCCCTGTCTGTGTAAGGGGGATATCCTCCGGATTGCCTTCTTCATTTTTGCTGAAACTAGCTGCGCTGAAGGTCTCATAGGATGAGGTCAACTTTTTGTTCAGGAGGTTTCTGTTGCGATCACCCATGAGGGAGGCTTCTCCATTGGCCAGCTTTTCCTGACTGCCCCGTTCATCGACAGGCATGAAAGTGGAGAGTTTTGGCTGGCTCTTCTGCTTTCTCTCCGGAGAAGTGCGGACTGGCATCCAGCAGGAGTCTGAGTGGCCATATTCATCACATTCTCGGGTGCACTTCCCTGTTAGGGCTACATCTGGTAGAGGCCGTGAATCTGAAAATAAAAGAGAGTTGTCGTTACAAATTAATATTACAGTGGCTTCCATTAAAACTGAGAATCCTTAAATTCACAAAAGGTATTTTTAAAGGTGTTGGTAGGAATGTTGCAGTAAGTTCCTCAGTAATAATTTTTTCACATTTCATGTGCCCAGAAGCAACAAGCAGACCTGTACAGTTATTCTCAACCTTAATAATTGAAAAAAAAAAAAAAAAAGGAAAGGCTATTAATCCTCTTCCTGTGCCTGTAAATCAATTCCAGAAGCATTTGGCATTAGGTACTGAATTAATTTTGATGTCTGAAAGAGTCAAAAAAGCAATCATGTTGGACTTGACTTAATTCCATACTGCCAATTTTCTTGAAATTATTAAAAATACCTTTCCTTGAATTTCTTTGTAGAGAATACTCTGAATTTATGTGAAAAGATCCTGAGACCCTGCATCCATCAAATACTTACAAACATACTTAAAGCCCTGCAAATGAGCATATTTGTTATTGACAAAGAGACTGAATTTTCATATAATGTAAACCTCTGCTTGTGTTTCTGAGGACTGGGCACTTGTTATTAGTCCACAGTATGTTACATAAGTTGTACAATCAGTAATTGCACAAAACCTCTGCTGTGGGTTATAAACTTTATCAGTTGTACAAATAAAGGTGTTCTGTGTGTGTAGGTGCATGTTAGGGCAAGGGATGAACCTGAGTGCTGCCTAAAGAGAAACATTTTATATGGGACTTGTTATGTTAGAAGGTGTCCTGTTCCAGATCACTGTGTCTAATTTTTCTGTACTTGTAAGATCTTCCACTGAAAACCAGCAAAGTTCAGGGACCTGCAGGATTGGCTCCTACCTGTTTGCAATGCAGGTATATTTGATATTTGTATTTTGATACTTGCATACAACTGAATTTAAAAGCTACCTCAACTATTTTAAGGAACAGGTAAAATTCTGCAATCTTGCTTTTATTCAGTTATAGTGTATTTTATGGACTAAAGGAGTAACTGAAACTGCCTACAAAGTAATGACATGATATTCAAACAAAGTTGACAAAGAACATAAATCAAAAAATAAATTTTTCAAGTGTGTTTGATAAGACTTTCATACGATATGACTTATTTGATGAAATATTTAGGTTTGTTTTATAAAAAAATCAATTATTTTAGAAGGAAGCAAGGAACTTCAACATGGAAACATAGTCAGGTACTTCACATGGGCTTTGGCATCTTTCTACCTTCCCACTACGACACCAAAGTTCTTGTGAACAGTAATTTTTGCCTGTAATAACATGTGCCTTATAAAAACTCTTTCAAAGGCCTGCTCAGTCTTCATTCTATTACTTCTATTTTGCCTATTTTTGTTTGATCTTGGCTGATAGAATACCTTCTCAAACAATGACAATTCCAACTGTGATTTTTTTATAAATTGATAAAAAAGACCATTGCTGAAGATAAAGAAAAAAAATAAACAACCAAACAAAAAAAGCCCCCACAACCAAAAGTCCTTCACTCTTCCAGAATAAACCATTTTAATTCAAAATATTTACAACAGGTATTTGCAGAGAAAGCATATTCCATTTCAACATCTGTGTATTTAATCCTGAATGAACTGCAAAAGCTCTTGAAAGTCAGATTTATCTTCATCCTGTCCTGATTTTTTTCAGGCATTTAAACATTAATTTAATAAATAATCTGTTGAAATATTGTAAAGAGTGTGTACACGATTTGCTACTGACAGGTGTCAACATTTTATAGAATCTACTATATGTATTCTGAATGCTGTATAAAATTTCATATTTCAATGAAATATCACTGACTTTAATGAGGAAACAGCCCCGGTGTCTAGATAACTGAGTAACTCTGTAGCTAAGATGTGTAAGGCCAGGAGGAGGGAACTATGTGATGGGGATTTTTTAAAATCTTTCCCCCCCCAATTTATTTTTGAGGCTTTTGCCCTTAGACATAATTCCCACTTTTTTTTTTTTTTCCCAGTGAAGAATGCAAGACTGAAAACTTATCAGCCTATCAGTTTTCAGATGACTGTGTTCTGCAGATGTACACAGAATATGGGGATGGTAACAGGAAAATCCTCTGTTTGTCAGCTAAATCAGCATTATTCTGACTCCCTAATGATAAGAAACACAATTAACTGCTCAGCTGCCCTTTTCAGCAGAATTTTTTCATATTTTTACAACAGGGCCAATTCCCTTAAATCTCCATAAAATATTCAAACCAGCACCTTATTTCCAAAAAAAGGGCCATTAAATCTTTTGGTTGCTGCAAGTATTTTAGTTATTGCACTGACATAATATTAGCTCCTGCTGATCAAGGCAATATGTCTGACCTTTATTTAAAACATAGGAATATATGTTTATTGAAAAGAGTTTATTTTGTTGTTTGAGTTTGGGTTTTTTCAGATTGAAACAATTAGCATCTCATTATATCTGATAGAATCTTTTTAGCTCAAATAATTTTCAAGTCAGCAATACATAGGTTCATAAAAATCCTTCCCTTGCTGGTGGTCTTTGAATCATGCACTTGAAAATGTACTATTTTGCATTGTAGTGCTTCTCCTATTCACTTCTGGACAAACACTGGAATTCCTTATTGTAAAGTATGAGGATTCACTGCATGATTTAGCCTTACAGTGCTGTTTGAAGAAGCAAAAACCTCCAAGTCAGTGTACTGCTGAGTTGCCCTGTTGGGTTATGTGATAAACTTCATCTTCACACCCACAGAAGCGCTCAGAGAGACACTGAAAGAACAATACTAGCCCAAATAATACCCTGACAGACTACTCTCAGGCCCACTACAGGGCCATTAGACCCTCAAAGGTTCATCTATCCAGGCCCAGAGGAACACAGGGGTATATAGTAGCAGACAGGAACTCAAAATAAGGATTGAGGAGAAAAAAATCATCTTTCTGTGTAATGGGGATTGCTGTCTAGGTATGTAGAGAACATTACAGGATATGGGGAAAAGGAATTTTGGATAGCAAAGGACTTAGATGATGTTTAGGGGAGCAACCATTAGGAAGAAAAGTGAGGAGTTTAGGTGATAGTGGAGAAAAAGAGCTATAAGGGGATAAAAGGGTCAGTCACATGTAAATAGTTTGCTGGCTAATAAGTTTGTCTGGTTATGTTCTGTGCCTGATGAACACCATCTGCCCTGTCTTCTTACTAAATTCCTTTCTAACTCTTTCTTGGGAAGTGGTTCTCGATTATGACTGCATGTATAGGTACGAGCATGTCCACTCTCACTAGTGGTGTTTCATCCTGTCCAGCCAGAGAAGAGGACAGAATGAGGCCACTGGTGCTGTTTGTGTTCGTGGGAGGGCTTTGAGTGTCTGTGATCTGTGTGGACAACTCGGTACATATTTGGTGTATGTGTGTGTTTGTGTACGTGCCTACTGGGTATATATCTTCATCTTTGCTACTGTTTGGATCAGGGGGTATGGAACAGCAGCAGCAGCCTCATCTCCCTCAGGCTGTCAAACTCACTGTCATACATTTTTCTCTAAAACACCTTCAATTATTACTTGACACTTACAGTTAATACAGCCTTCTACTCCATTGCTTTCTTGCTTGAATCAGTACAGCATTTAAGTACAGATTTAATCTAACATGGTTTGAAACCTGTTGCATTTTAATTCCTCTTCTACTTAAAAGATTGACGTACCTCAACTAGTCAGTTAAGGGAAAATGGGGTGCTTTCTATACATTCCGCTTGATAACAGTGATTTAACCTCTAATTTGGACAAACTGCCACACCACTTTAGCTACAGAATAAGTAACTGCATTTTTGCTACTTCGCCGTAACAGATCAACCCTCTTTTGCAGAGTAGTGACTCTATGCTTGGTATTTTAAATTACCTAGCCCATAGAGTTTTGTACAATCTCTAAATCTGAAAATAAAAATAAACTTACTCAGGTCCTCTAGTATAATTTGCATTGAAACATATCCATCTCTAAGTGAAATGCTTTTTTAAGTGCTTCTCAGTTTAAAAGTTAAACACTCCAGTAGTGACCCCACTGAGACCTGACAAGTCTAATGAAATATGACACAGCAAAGTATTTGTCAGCAGAATTGGCAAATCATCAAGGAGCAGAACAACAGCTTCCTAGTGCAGTTACACATCTGGAAACCAAGTTAAATTTGTGTGTAAAATGCCCCTTATTAACCAAAAAAAATTATCACAATTTTAATTACTGAGAAAGATATGTAATTTTTCTGTTATATAGAAATCTGTAGATTTGGGATTAGGTTCTAAGAGTTTGTATAGATTAGTCAAATTCAACCTTTTATCTGCACCACAAGGTCATCAGAAGGTGCCATCAGAAGGTATCCTCTTAGTTATTTTCAAACATATCTTCTTATGGTGTCTCTAGGTCAGAACTAGGTATTGCTTGACACAACCATTGTAAACCTACTCCCTAAAATGCAGATATTTAGAAAAATTTTTAGGTATATATGTAAATGGAGACTTCAAAAATGAATACTTTTAACACAGGTTTCACTTGCCACTGCTCAAATTTCAGCTTGGAAAAAAATTGGAAAACACTAATCTAAAGGGCCTTAAAATATATTTTCTCATTGTATCTGATAGAAGCTTCCACCAAAAATTTTTAAAAGTTATCTTATAAAATTTAAATATTTTTTTAAACTTTAGTAACTATTCATCCAACAAATCCTTAAAAATTTGCAGCTAATTTCAGAGACAGTGATATCTTTTATGTTTTCCATAAAACTTTGTATCAAAGAATGTAAGTGATTGGAGATATTTGTGTTAATGTTTCTGCTGATCATAGCTGTTCCCTTAGGCTAGTAGGGTTGCTTATGATCAAAAAAGGAAGGCACATTGCAGGTTGGACAGGGGAAAGATGATGTTCTATCTCCAGTTTAATGCCAAAGAAACTAACTCAAATATTCCAACCAAGCAGTTTTCCACTATTTTTCCCTTCCCATTCCTAATTAAAAGAGGTTAATATATTTCATCAATGACATAGACAGTATTATGAACTCAGTAGTCAACAAGTACACCTGGGGATTGAAACTAGATGATTTTTAAGGTCCCTTCCAACTCTATCCATTCTATGACCCTACATGTTACAACTTATGTGCTTCTATTTTGCACACACATTGCAGAAATATAGTCATGAATACACACTGGCTCTACTCTGCACATTTTTTAACAACGATTCTTGTACAATATATTTTATAGACACAGCATTCTCATCTGGTCATGACATGGTCCTAGCACAGACACTGGAGAAAAATGTAAAGAGCTTTTCACTTTGTCATTTTTGTAAACCACACACAAAGCTGATGGTAATAGCAGACTTAAGATGTACTTAAGCTGGGAAAAGTTCTGTTCCACTTGTCCCTGGAGATGGAAAACCTTCCAAATCAATAGTGACACTATTATCTAGACACAAAAATTTGAACATTTGCAGAAAGCATTCCTAGCTGTAGACCTTTTCTTGGAGGAGTACAAAACCGCAGCAGTCACACAACACTACAGCAGTGCAACTGTTTAGACAAGTAGACCATGCAGCTTGGTCCACAGGATCTGAGGAGTCGTTGGCAGATGAGTTCTAAATAGTATCTATGACAAATCAATGACTACATGCAGATTTTGCTTTCCACATTGACAGGCCCATAATATCTCTGTATGGTTCCACTTATTGAGGACCTAAAAAAAGTGCATGTGGAGTAGTTCCAGCTACTGTGAGAAGAGAAGAAAGTTATATAGTAAAGAAAGAGACTGTGGTTTGGATGAGCCCCATGTTTTCTGCATTCTGTACACAAATATGTTACATTCAGAGGACAATCCAAAATGCAAGTGAGACACCATTATATGATTAAAGTGGAGTACGTTTACATGGCTTTTATATTAAAAGCCATGCCTGTTTTATGAGCTGTGTGATCAGGGACAAAATAGAGCTCTTAAAGCATAACAAGTATTGACTACATGATCAGGGAACAGAAATGCAGAAAACAGGTGAGAGAGTACATATTGTAGAAAATAACTGTTTTAGGGGAAAAAAGAAAGCTAGTCTACAGGGATATACAGCTACAACAGCACTGTTGTTGAAATTCTTGCCTCCTAATTGCAGTAATTCAGGAACTGCACAGCAGTTTGTGCTGTGGCATATTCTGACATGCCAAGACAATATAAAAATACTTAAACATGTTTGAAAGCATCAGCAATTTCTTTCTCTGTACCTTAGGCAAAATACAGTTAAACAGCAATTGAACATATCTCAAGAAGCGTTTAGTGCCCCAAGGCTTGGACTGCTGTCATTCTGAATGTGGCATTATCGTGTACTGCAGAGATAGTGCATGCCATCTCTGAAACAGTCCTACTGAATAAAGTCAAACACAAATCCACTGCTTGAGATATGCCAACTGCACTGAAGTAATGAATATATTAATTGCTTTTGGACTAGAATAATTCCATGTATATCATGCCTAATTCTAAATTTTTTTTCAGAGCTTAAGAAAATACTTGAAAGTACAGAAAGGTTTTATGTATATTGATGGAACGATTAATATTGTGAGACAAGGTATGACAAAATGATATAAAAGAATTAATTCTGAAAATTTGAATTTGTTTTTATGGAAAAGAAAAGGAATATAGAATGAAAGTGAGAATTTTTCTCAAGACTCCCTGCTGTGACGTGTCCAAAGTCCAAACACTTAGCAGTTTCAAGAGAGACCAAAGTGATGTGTTAAAGGAAATGTACTGCTAAATAGTCCTTTACAATTAAAACTAACAAAAATAAAACAAAGAAAGAAAGTAATGTCATAGGAAAATAGAAACAGTTAAATGATTCTTTAACATTTTAAAAAAGTTCATGCTAGATGAATGAAAGTGAATTAGTGAGAAGAGAAAGAAGATATGGGAGAAAACAGCACTGTTAATGCACCTAAAAGGCAAGAAAAAAAACCAAGAGTGGAAACAATCTGTTTTGTACGTCCATAGTGAAAATGACCAGAAGTAATGTCTTGATTACAACAATGAAAAATCAGGTTAGAAATTAGAAAAATCTTTGAGGATGAATGAAGTAGTAATGGAAGATTACAGAATCTGGAATGAGTTTTACGAATGTCTAGAAAAATATTTTCCCAGGATAACATAAACGTAGCTAATCATACCTTGGGAAAGAAAGGATGCACTAAATGACTTCTAAAGTTTCCCTTCAGCTCTACAGTTCTGTGATTGCTAAGTGTCATGTACTTTGGCCTCAGTCCAATTCCTAACTGCTTCTAGGTTGAGATTCTTGACTTATTCAGTAATAAATCAACCTCAGACAGTGGGCCTCAGTTCAACCAAAATCTATTTTAGAATCCTCCTTAAAATTTTATGGTAATAAAATTACAAGCAAAACCCAGAAATAGTTGGACTACTTAAGTCAGATGTTAATCAAAGGAACACAGAAACATAAAGCCCATAATGATAAAAACACCCTGCTCATTCTCAAGTTCCAACATGATAATTTATAAAATCTTTATAAAATTTTGTTTCCTGAGAAAAAAACACATCAATCCTATTTTACAATTAGTTTCTTCACAAAGTTAAAAAATTAATATTGCTTCTACCTGTAGTGCTGAAAAACATACCATGCCTCTGAAGTCAATTAAACCTGAAATTGGTGTAAGAATCAAAATTTCTCAAGTGTTTACATCTCATATCATATTTTTGCTTTGCTGTCCTTGAATATTATCTGTCTGTGTTTTAGGGAGAAGTCAAATAAGATAATGAGTGTATAAAGTTTTGATGGGGATTTTTATGCTTCTTAAACATACTACACCATTCTGTATAGCTACTTAAAATGACTCATACATGTAACCAAAGAAATATAACCCAAGTAATAAAGAAATATTACCCAAGCAATAATATTTCTGACTGAGATTCCACATAGTCATAGTTATTTCTATCATAGTTACCTCCATCAGGTTAAGGTATAATATTCTTTACTGTTTCCTTAATTATGGGATAACTTGATTTAAAAAAATAAAACTTGCCTCATTTAGTCATTATACCAGTTCAGTAATATTGCATCTGTGTTCTTCAAGGAATCACCAGTATTTCACAACTAACTTAAAGACAGTTCATATTAAAAATAGATCTATGGGTTTGGGGTTTTTTACATTAAAAATAAATATACCTGTACTCTTATGAGCCAAAATCATATTGATCTGACGGTTGTCAGTGGAGAGCAATAGAATAAACTGTTACAAAATTATAGTTAAGTGAAATAAAATTCAACAGGCTTAATTCTAGACAAATACTAGTTTGATTGCATTATAAAATAGAAAAGGCCAGTAGAAACATAAAATTTTCTCTCGCTTACGTTGTATTTATCTTGTAGTTCAGACTACATTATTTCATTTTCTTTCACAAAACCAATTGCATATATATAATGAGAACTAAGAAGTATCAGCTTATGGGATACCAGTGGTGAGTACCATACTAAATACACCATGCTGAACCTAAATTCCCCAGATTTTAATTTTCTAGATTTAAATGTAATTGCTGCAAGACTTCTTGTAATCCTGTTAAATCCCTTGATAGCCTGATTTACTTCTATCACTGAAATGACAACATATCCTTCAGAAAAGCAGGACTTACTGCAGCTTCCTGAAGTAGCATAGACATTAAGATGTAGGAAACATTTAAGCTGTCTAATTGTTCTGCCAACCTAATGGTAAGGTATTAATCTGTCACTGTGTCAAATTACATACCTTTATTTTTTTCAGCAAAAAGTGTCAGTGCTTAACAAACTCTGAGCTGAAACAATTTATGGAGCAATTAGAATGTCAGCTCTCCTACAGATGACTTAAGAAAATCTGAATAGAGGCTCAAATGTCACCATAACTTCCTTGATACTCCTGCCAAAGTGATGGGACTGCAGGAGCTCTAAGAGAATCGAGTAGCTAGCAGCCATTATTAGCTCACCTCAGCTGTTCCTCCCTTTTATTTTATTTCCTGTTGATAAAGATTTAATAATGTATTTTCACATCAGGAATGGACACCAGGCAGGAAAACAAGTGCTCTTGCCACAGAAGATAAAAACAACATGACTTCCCCTCATTTCCCTTCAATTTATGCCCATCTCATTCAACGGAAAACTTATTTTTGGAGATACTCCAAATAATATTTTCGAAGGGATGCTAATGAATGAAGCATTGCTTCCATTTAGAAACTAACAACACGGGCCGAAAAGATGTCCATTGTCATTTGAGATATCTCACAAATATCTTCAAGAATATACAGAACTGATAATTAAAGTTGAATACATAGAAAAAGTCAGTGTCACAGAGATTCAAGCTCTTTTGTAAGACTGATATTTGTTGAAGCAATATAAAAGTGCATTGTATATGGCTGAAGTTTAGGTTCAAATGGTCACTGATTAAAAAGATAAGCCCTCAGTAAGCACATGGCCGGTTAATTGTCACAAGTAATGGCAGGAATAAAATCAATAAACAAACAGAAAAATTGAACCACTTGTGCTTGTTCACAAGAACTCAAACTAAAGTAATATTCTGTTTGAAGGCTTCCTATATTTAAGAATCGGCTTTAAGGGAAAATACTGATTTCTTTCTTTCATATCTTTCAGTGAGTTACTTTTTCTTACAGAATTATCCTGTCACATGAAATAGTAACTTGAACTGATTATCTTGATAGTACCACTGCATTTGTGAAAATGAAATGCTGCATACTGTTCTACTTTCTGCAGCAAAATATTGCTGGATCCTGGATCGTACTTTACACTTGCATACACAGAATAAAATATTATTTAATAACATATATTAAATAGTAGTACTGCTTTCATAAAAAGGGAATTACTCAGTTTTCCAGAGGTTTTCTGTGTGACTCATGTAAAATTTATTTTGTTACAAGTAATAGACTCTCAAAGGTTAAACTTGAACCGTAAGTGCAGCTCTGTTAATTTATATTATGTTATTTTCAAATTGGGGAAAGAACAAAGTTGTCTATGCTCTGCATGCAAATGATCACCTAAATAATGTAGAGCTCAGCATGAGGCAGAAACAAATAACTTCTGACCACTTGTCTTTTTAGTAGCTGTCAAGAGAAAGTTGTATTGTAAGAAGAAATATAGCAGTCATGTGAAGGATCCATTTAACCTTTTGTGTCATGTGAAGGGAATGTTATCCTAAACAATGGACAAAAATATACACTTATCTGTTCATGTCATACATGTTTTCCTCACAAATTCACATATAAACTTGTAATTTTACTTAATGATATTAGATCTGGGTTACAGAATGAAATTTAATTCAATGCAGTGAATTGAAAAGTACAAAGAATGTATTTTCATGTTTTTAACAGAAATTCTACATAACAAGAGACTGAAATGAATGTTAAAAACAGAAATAAAAACCATTTTTGTATTAATTCACATTTTTCCTGTGTGTTTAAGTATACTTCAGAAGAAATGGGCTAAATTTTATAAAATGTATTGCTCATCCTGATTAATTATGAAGCATAATAGAAATATAAAATCATACAACTCAGCCATAAATGATAATACTTCCACTTGTCACTGGGAGAAAAAATTATTTACTGATTAACTAGTTACTGAGTTTTGTATTTTATTCCATGTCAGTGGCATAAGCCTCCTCTTTAGAGGAATTATTTGGGGACCTTGTGCTTTTCCTAAGAAGTAAAATCTATTCTGGAATTATAGCAGAGTAGAATAATAGAATATTCTGAGGTGGAAGGAATCCACAGGGATCATTGAAGTCCAACTCCTGGCCCTGCACAGGACAGCCACAAGAACCACACTATGTGCTGAGAACATTGTCTAAACATTTCTTGGGCTCTGGCAGGTTTAGGACCATGACTACTTCCCTGGGGAGCCTATTCCGTTGCTCAAACACCCTTTGGATGAAGAACTTTTTCTGATATCCAATGTAAACCTCCCACTTTAGGCTGGATATCAGAAACACTTCAGGTTACTCCCTTTCATCCTCTCACTGATCATCACAGAGAAGAGATGAGTGCCTGCACCTTCACTTCCCCTCATGAGGAAGTTTAGACTGCTTTGAGGTCTCCCTTCAGTCTCCTCTTCTCCAGGCTGAACAGACCAAGTGACCTGAGTGGCTCGTTGTATGGTGTCTTCACCATCTAGACCTCTAGACCCTTCACCATCTTCATTGTCCTCTTTTGGATGGTGCCTAGTAGCTTTATGTCTTTCTTATACTGTGGTACCCAAAACTGCACAGAACATTCAAGGTGAAGCCACCCCAGTGCAGAGCAGAGCAGGACAATCCCCTCCCTTGCCCAGCTGGCGATGCTGTGCCTGATGTCCCCCAGGACACGGTTGGCCCTCCCAGCTGCCAAGACTTATATTCAACTTTTCATTGACCAGGACCTCCAGATCCCTTTCCATGGCACTATTTTCCAGCATCCCATTCCCTAGTCTGTCCATACATATAGAGTTGCCCCATTCCAGGTACAGAATCTGGCACTTTCCCTTGCTGAACTTCATATGGTTGGTGATTGCTCAGTCCTCTAATTTGTCAAGGTCTCTCTGCAGGGCCTCCCTGCCTTTGAGGGAGTCAACAGCTCCTCCCAGCTTTGCACCATTGGCAAACTTGCTCAGTCTCTTCCAGTCCTGTGTCCAAGTCCTTTATAATGATATTGAGGAGCTCAGGGCTGAGGATGGAGTCTTGTGGAATCCCACTATTGACAGGTCACGACTCCGATGTCACCCCATTCACTGCAACCCTTTGTGCCTGACCCGTGAGCCAGTTGCTCACCCATCACATGACATGTTTATACAGCTGTGTGCTGGAACTTTTGTCCAGGAGTGCACTGTGAGAGACAGTATGGAAAGCTTTACTGAAATAAAAAAAGACTACATCAACTGGCTTCCCTTGATCAACTAGGTGGGTAATACTTTGTAAAAGGAAATTAAGTTTTACAAGCAGGACTTTGCCCTCACGAAGCCGAGCTGGCTTGACTGACAATTGCGTTATCCTTCAGATGTTTTTCAATACCTCATACAATTAATTCTCCTAAATCTGTACTTCTGTTACTTGTACTGATGCTTTCTTATTGAGGTTTGGCAGGGAAGAGAGAGTTTTGGGAGTTTAGATTTTTTGCTGTTAATGTCGCTTTTACAGTAAATATGTGAAAAAGTCTTCACACCTCAAAAAATGAAGAGACAAATACAGAAAGATAATGAATCTCTCAGTGTGATTTATGTCCTGCTCAAAGGGATTTTTTCCAATAATTTTTTTATTGATTTTTCAGCTGTGTCTGCAGATTACAGTGAATTCATCGCAAACATCAGCTCAGAATTTTTCCATATTTATGACAGATTCATCTGGATTACAGTCCATTAGTAATTAAGTATTAAGCACAGCACTAATTCCTTTTCAGCACATATAGCCGAAAGACTGTAATTCTACACATGAATCATAGGGATGTTATATGAAAAGAGGTTAGAGTATCAGTGCTTATCTCACTATGGAATGAAACACTATAATGATAATTTTTTTCTAACAATAGAAAGTATAGAAGCAGTTTTAATGAAACAAAACAGATGAAAAAATATCAAGTGTTACTTGCAAAGTCTAAGCTTGTCAGAAACAGTAGTGTCAATCCTTCTTGTGAAAGGTAGAATCTAATGGAGACTGCAGTGTGTACCATAGTTATTTAACCATAATTATTCAACAGTGTTTCATTCATTCAATAGTTATAGGTGGTAAAGAAGTATAGCTTTTACTTTACAAATAGAACTGTGGATTGATGAATGTTAAAGGCAAGACTGGACTTGAACAGGGCTATCTAAGCATATTAGTCAGGAGCTATCTCTCATCCCTGTGATGAAGATACTGGAGTTTAGTTGACTAGGTAGCATTGTCTTCAGATTTCCTAAGTAATTTTGTTGAGTTGAGCATACTCTACAACAGATTTTTTGAGATATTCCTCCAAATTTTGTAAAATATTTCCCAGCCCCAAAGTAAAAATGGAATAATTTTTGTCAAAAGTAACTGCAGTGGAAGTACTTTTTTGGTGAATCAATTCTCTTTTTGGTTTAAGAATGTCTAATATTGCAATTTATCTCCTCTTATGTTGTACAGTACAGTCTTAAAATTAGTCACTATATTTTTGTTTAAAGTGGTTGCCAAAGCATATACGATACCCATAAAGTTGTAAATCTCAGGAAATATTCCATTGCTTCTCTGCTCGTGACATCTCCAGATTTCATAAGTGCAGTATATTCCATTGTTTCTCTGCTCGTGACATCTCCAGATTTCATAAGTGCAGTATATTCCATTGTTTCTCTGCTCGTGACATCTCCAGATTTCATAAGTGCAGCATATATACTTTGGGCTACTGCTTCAGAGTTAATATCTACTTTTTCCGGAATAAATCAGATATTTTACAGCTTGTTCCATTCATTTGAATATCAAGAAGTTTTGTAAATTATTAGTTTATGCTTTCACTCAGACTTCAGTAAAAATGACAATGTTAAGCTTGCTTCGCCGGCAATGCATGACTAAATTCTTGACAATAGGTAGGAAAAAACCCCTAATTATGTCTGATAGCATAAAACTTAGCCAAGCAAAACATATTAACAGTAAGGTTAAATTATCTTCTTTTTAAGAGTACATATACAACTGAAAAAAAACAGTATTTGAAATGTATTGACTGGAGGAGAGGAAAATAAAAAATAATCCTCTTGATTATTCCCAGTGTAAATCCACAGAGTAATTTCTACTAATCTACGCAATATTAGTTGGAGTTGTTATAATCAGTTAGCAGCTGCTGGACTGTTTTGAAAAGCCAAAGAAGACACAAAACACCAGTGGTTAAAGGGTCAAATATATGAGCTGGACAGAACATAAAGAAGTAGAAGATAAAAAAAAAAAAAATGAAATCTGTAGATTTCATCTAACTTGAAGGGTGTGTTGGTTTTGCACGGCCTGGTTTTTGGTAGCAGGGGGCCACAAAGACGGCTCCTGTGGGAAGCTGCTGGAAGCTTCCACCATGTGCAGCAGAGCCAATGGCTGATGGCTCTGAAGATGGACATGCTGCTGGCCAAAACTGGGCCAATGAGAGAGGCTGGTAACGCCTCTGTGATGACAGATTTAACGAGAAAATCAAAACAAAGTCACAGGTTTGGCTCCTAGTCAGAGAAGAGGAGGAGGTGAGAACATGTGAGGGAAACAACATGGACACACCAAGGTCAATGGAGAAGGAGAGGGAGGAGGTGCTCCAGGCGCTGGAGCCGAGATTCCTCTGCAGGCCGTGGTGAAGACCATGGAGAAGCAGCTGTGTCCCTGCAGCCCGTGGGGATCCACGGGGAATGCAGAGATCCACCCGCAGCCCGTGGGGGAGGTGCCCGTGCCGGAGCGGTTGGATGCCTGGAGGAGGCTGTGATCCAGTGGGAGACCCAGAGGAGAGAGGGGCCCTGCTTCCAGGCTGGAGCAGCCTGTCCTTGGAGGACTGCACCCCGTGGAAAGAGAGACCCATGGGCAGCAGTTTTGGGAGGACTGTGTGCCCGTGGGGGGAGTTCACGTTGCAGCAGGTGCGGTTTGGCTGCTGCTCGTGGGAGTGGCCCCACGCCGGAGAAGTTCATGGAGAACTGTCTCCCGTGGGAGGGACCCCAGGGTCTCAAGGGGATGGACTCCTCCTCTCCCAGAGCAGCGGAAGAAAATCTCAGTGATGGACTGACCAAAACCCCCATGCCCTGTCTCCCTGTTCTGTCAGTGGGAAGGAGGGAGGGACTGAGGGGAAAAGGTATTTTAAGGGCTTATTTTACTTCTCATTATGCTCCTCTGTTCTGTTAGTAATAAATTGACTTTGCAACCTTAAGTTGAGCCTGTTTTACCCATGAAGTGTTTCTCCCGGTCCTTATCTCACTCATGAAGCCTTCATTAGCTTTTTTTCCTCCCCTCCTCTGCGCAGCTGTGTCAGGGGAGGGTGGGCGAGCAACTCTTATGGGTGCCTAGTGTTAGGCCAGTGTCAAACCATGACAAAGGATGACTACTGTTAAAGCAAATAAAGTAATGTAGTATTTTGGCTATCATTATTTCAGACAAATTTTTAATAAACTGTTAATTTACTTTTATTAAATGGTTATTTCCCACTATTGCCCCCACAGCGTATCATAGCTAGGCCATATGGTGCTTACTTTGCACAGGCATTTTGCTTTCAGGCCATTCTGAATATGGTTTCCTGACAGAAAAATATTTAGTAGAAAATTGTTCTCTGTGCAGTGTTTTAGTGTCTGGCTCCTTTCTGAGATCATAATAGAGGTGTCAGTTGGGATTGTGGTTCTTGTGAATGTAAAGCATTGTGCACTGAAGTATAACTAATTTATTCATGTAATAGATTCCATATTGGCTGGTACAATTGTTTTCTACTTGTGTCTACTGTGAACCTGCAACATCAGGCAAAGAAATGTGTGCTGAAATATCAATCACCTGAGCCACATTTATTGTCAGATGAAGGAATTATTCCAGAATTATTCACAGAGTATGGCATGCTCCTACCAGAGCTGAATGAAGCCCTACCAGTAACTGCACATCACACTTGGATATTTCATGGACCTTGTACAGGAATGAGCAGCAGAGAGAGCTGATGAGCGTATTTCATGCTCTTTTGTAAACAAAGCATTTCTGATAGTGATCCATTAAATTAGGTCTAGACTAAGCACAGCAGATAAACCCACAGTCCACAGTGGTGGACACCAGTGATTAGTTTCTGAAACTTACACCTCAAGATAATTAACTTAAATGGATTGGTAAAGCATTTGCTATAGTTACATATATATATATACTTTTTAAAATCAGAGATGAGTGGCTAGTGAGCTAAAATTGAAAATGATCTGTTTACTTTTAAGTGATACCGATAGAAATCAAATGGAAAAAATAATGTGTTCTCAAAATATTTTGAAAAAAAGTGCTTTTCAGCATTAAAATTAACATTGATTTTATTCTGCACAGAAATGTGAAGGTATTTTGAGACTCTTATTTTTTATTAGACTGTTTATGTATACTCTCAAATCTCTTTCCCTCTAGGTGTGTGAAAACTTGCTATATATGTAACAGTGCAATAAACAACTGAACAAACTCTCAGTGCATGCTTTACCCTACCAGACACATGAACTATATATCTTGAGTGTTATTATACTTATTTTCTTCTGTTGCAAAAGTATTTTGTGGAGTTTTCGCTGTTTCTATTTATTGATGCTTTTAGTTACTGAAAGTAGAGGAGGTACAGAAAGAGGTCAAAATTGACAGCAAAACTGAATCAGGGCTTCTCATGCCAATGAAATAATGAAAAGCAACACTGTTCTTACAGCAACAATAATGAATATAAATAGACAAAGCTCTGAACAGCTACTGGGAGAAAGAGAATAAGGCATCCATTTCAAGAAAAAAATCTTTTCCTGCCCTCACAGATAGCTTTGTGAACTGGATAAATTAGGATGCCCTTTAAACAATTTTCATGCTTCAAGAAATGTCTGTGAGAGACAGGTTTTACTTATTTTCCTTTAAGGAATCAGACTTATTAGGTTGAATTTTACTTGTATTTTCTACACTTACATTTCTCTTGTCAGTCATTCCTGGACAAAATCTGTTATCTCATCTTTGACAAACTTCGATACTTAATATGAATGCTTCTTTCCCTCCCTGGATTTATTGTCTCAAGAACACATGTCCGTCTGTCTCTACAGATAGCATTAGCAGAGTGCAAGTACCATCTAAATAACTGTCACTGGATACTAAAGATTCGTCCAATATTTCTCTGTTAAAAATTAAGTCCATAAGTAAATGTGTAAATCTGCACCAAAATAATTTAATGGAATACATTTACCTACATGATTTTCT
This sequence comes from Callaeas wilsoni, assembly GCA_013398955.1. NCBI lineage: Eukaryota > Metazoa > Chordata > Aves > Passeriformes > Callaeidae > Callaeas > Callaeas wilsoni. Next base: position 348,519 of record VWPU01003968.1, read on the forward strand.
TCTGTATAAAATGCTGGACACTATATTTATGGAAAGTTCAAAAAAGGAAGTTTCTTTGCTTTTTTGAATGATAGCATTTTCTAAGACCACAAGATTAAAAGTCATTGAATAGGTGTCATATAATTTAATTTCAAGAGATTAGAACATTTTTGTCTGTCACTAAGTGATTCTATGGACCTAATATATTTTATACCACATCTGTTTGAAACTCAGTAGAGAAATATCTTGCAGTTGATTGAAACTATTTTAATATAATCTTTTTCTGGGATAACAAAATAGCAATTTGTTATGATATTTATGAATGTCATCATGCTATAAGAGAACAATTCTTCTGGTTAATTTACAATAATTTTATTCATAGGCAGATCTTAATCTGAATTAAGATTTACAGACATATCTTAGATTTCATATTTCAAGAGGTAGAACTGATGGAAAAGGAAGAAAGAGCAAATCTGGAATAAATTTTCCTTGCTAAACAAAGTATCATTTAATTTCTCTTTGGTTAGATTCATTTATTATGCTTCAGTCCATGAAAATTTGTCTAGCTACAGGCATCTCTTGTTCTGCAAAACAAAACTTACACAGCTTTCTACAATAATCTGTATTTTGAAAACTCTCTTAGGAATTTTGAAATTGTTTTTAAGATCTCAGCTGCACAAATTTGCCAAAGGAGTGAGTGAAGGCTTTAATTCTGAGAATTTCTCTCTGGCTCAGTTTTACCTAATCTATTTTTCAGAGTAAAATAATACACACCTAAGGCATAGCTTTCACAAGATGCATTACATCACTACTACATAGGATTTAGAAGTCTGGTTAATCCAACTTCATTTAAATTTCTAAAAAGCATAAATATTTCGTTTATTCAGAGACTAACTTCATACTGCCCTGATATCCTTTGAATCAAATATTTCTGTCATCAATGAGAAGTGCAAATGCAAAACAAACAACTAAAGCTAGTGGCATGCCAAACATCTGAAATTAATGTAAAGTATGATGCAGATCTGTTCCAAGGATAGCAACTGAAAATTTCAGTCAAACAGAAAGAAGAGATAAAGTGTCTCGGGATTATATGTTTTGCATCTTAACTATTATAAAGCAGATGAGCATTTATGCAACTTTAAACCCTTTTCTAAGTCACTAACATCAGCAGCATATCCTAAGCATAGATAATTTTTCTCCAAAAAGATAACAGGTACATTAAAGATGGTACCAAAATTTTTACTATATTTCATTGCATCTCATCTATTAAGTTTACATGGACAGAGATAATAAAACAGTATGATAGAAAATGCAATTTAAAGATGTGTTTGTAGTCTGTCGTATAATTACTGTATAATGTATTTTTCAGCTCAAAAGTGTAAAGCTGCTGGGCAAAGCTGCTCAGCTGCAGCACGTATGTTTTTCTGACTGAAGAGTTTTAGGTTAAGTGGAACTCCTTTGAGGAAAATGAAAGATTGCTCGATTCTCAAGAGTAACTAAACTTGTTTAACTGAGAGAATTTTCTATGGCTCAGAGGGGAATCTGTGCCCCTGCCTCTAAATTTATAGGTGACAGAATGAGACTTCAAGGAGACTGTAGAGTTTATTCCATATAGGCATCTACTGAAGGTTGCTTGATTACATAATGTGAAAGGAAAGGATCTTAAAGAGAAGTGACAAAATATGTATTTCAGATCTTCATATTCTGTCTAGCTCGTAAGATCTTTGTTTTCTCTATTAAGAACAACAAAAAAATTGTTAGCTTATTGTTGTGGTGAAGGAACCAACCAGGAGGCCACAGAGCCCAGAAACAGAGGTTTGGTGGGCTGGTACCAAAGAGTGAAACCCTCATTCTGTGAAGACGGCTTCTACCTTTGGTTTCCTAGGATTCCTGAGAGGTGGTTCTGTCTACAGTTGACAGACACCTCTTGTGTCCCCTAAGGGAAGGTGTCCGGACCTGTCCCACCCTTCTCCTCTTCCTATGGGTCCCTGTGGTGTCACCCCGCCCCTTCCCTGCATCCTTTATAAAGCCCTGATTACTGTGCCTTGCTCTCTTCGGCTTCCGGACCGTTTGAGGGTGGTTCTACAATAAACCCTTGGATCACCGGCCGAGAGCCACCTCTGAGCAACTCATTTCTGGCCGCGCCTGGGCTATCCAAAGCCCCGGGTACGCTAGGCTCCGTGTCCTCCACCGCGCGGGCTGGAAGGCTGGCAAGCGAGGCACCGAGGTGCCCCGGGGCGTCCTTCCTTTGTGTGGGACACGCCTGGACCAAGCTGCTGCCATCCCAGCCCAGCCAGCGTGCCGGCGGCGCATTTTAATATTAATATAGCTTATTACATATTGTTCTAATAAAATAAGGCTATAGCAAATATTATTATTTTGACATCTCTTGCTCTGTTATTTACCCAGCAAGACTCAACCAAGCACATCATCAAACAAAAATATAAACAAAGGAATCTTACTAATTCAACAAGTATGAATTTGTAGAGATAGCACAAAAAAATGAAAGTGAAGCTACTTATGGAGCCATACGAGCTTTGCTTTACCTGGGGGTTTCATACCTAAGACTTCAGTAACCCAGAAACAGGATGTAATGAAAGAAAATTAATTCTTGTCTTACTAACAAATCTGTTGCTTTAAAACTGCAGTGGTTAATTTGTCAATGCTAATACAGCATTCAAAAGGATTAGTGTAGTAGAAACTTGATCTAATCCTTAGTCACAAAGCAATGTTGCCCATAGCTCAGCATATAATTTTTAGGAAAAATTTGTTTGTAAGACAGATGTCTGCTATGATATACCATTACAATTTTACAAATAATATGTTTCATCCTGTGAAACACACCAATGCCATGTTTTATATGCTTACATGTGGGTGGAACACAACAGACAGCCTCTAGAAGAGCTCTGTATAATATGAGATTGCAGAATGGAAAAGAACAAAACTAAATTTTGCAGGATGGGAAAACTTTTAAGTACTTAAGACTAAATTTCACCAATTTTCTCTGCCTGTTAAGAAACTGAAATACAAACTGTGTACTACACATACATATTCTACTTCAAACTTTTTTCTGGTCTTCTAGGATATTTCCAGGTATTATTTGTATAGGGGGGATATTATTTGTTGGGATTTTTTAAAAAGACAGCAAAAGAAGGTTAAGAAGAACATGGAAGAGGCATTTCTGTTTATAAAGTATGCATACTTAAAAAAAATGAAGGAAAGAAAAAAAAAAGAAATCATTAGATTTGAAAGGAACTCAACCGAAACAGAGGATAAACAATTATAATGAAATTTTTGTGGTATTTTGAATAGGCATTCCAGTTAGTAAACCTGACTTAGTCTGAATACTATAATTACATTCTTCATGCTTAATATTCTGTTGCTCATCAAATGAAATTAAAAGCAAGGTACCTCTAGGTAGTTCTGCAAATCTGGCTTAAAAAGAGAAGTATTATCAATAGCTATAGTTCATCTTATCTCAAAAAAATCTGTCAGGTAACCAACACATCAAAGGACTTGCACTGCAGTTCTGTCCTACTCTATTTTTAATTATGAGGTTCTTCTCTGCAGGAAGCAATTCTAAAAGAACTGAAACAATTTATTTTAAAGGCTGTAAACATCAGAAGAATTCTTTGTCATACATCCTGAAATGCAGAATGTCTTAACACCTCACAGCTTGCAGCAGGCACATACACAACCCTTTTCTAGGTAAAGAGTCTCTTTGGAAAAGAGCTTTTCAAAATAAGTTCTGAAATTAATTGCTCACTATTATTAACCTCACAATCTTATGTAAAAAATGAAAATAGCCTTTTATTGACCAAATGAAATTTGATTGTAAAAAAGTATCATTCTCTACTATCTACATAAAAGACATATTTTGAATTTCCCTTATTTTAAATAATGAGAAATAAATAATGTTGCAAGTAGAAGTAAAAAGAACTACACTTTTTTTGCCATATGCAGAAAAGAACTTTTGTGGAAATGTTAAGACAGGGAGAAAAGAGTGTCAAACACAACAGACACTTTCAGACTTACTTCTTTTTCTGTAAAAAGTTATAGTACCTCACTCTAGAAACTATTTCATTTGTTCTGAAAGTACATGTCTTCTGAGCTCTGCTAAGCACAACAAAGTTAAAGAGAACCTTTTATTTCCATAAAGATGTGTCAGCATATTTCAGGAAACAATGACATTTATGACAGTTTACATTATTACATTTCTGTATTATACTCTCTGCCATGACCTTCAGTATAGATCATCTGCAAGATTTTGATGTTATTGCCCCAGATTCAAAACAAATTGAAATGGTGCATAGAAAATATTCTGATTTACAATGGTCAGCAGTAGTTGCTTAGAAGAAAGTTGCACTGACAAAACGTGGTGTCTTAGCTTAATCTAGATAGAGACCTCGCATTCCCGAATAGAGACCTGAATTGCATTTTTTACTTTATTTCTTATTTCTGCAGCTGATATTTCAAGTCATCATGCCTGCATTTAAACTTGAGTGTTTCATAAACAACTTCACTTCCTCCCAGGTAATGTCATGCGAGCATTCTCTTCTCATATTGAATCTGGGAGAGATGAGGGACATGCTCTACGTCTCTTGTTGAATGATAAGCGCCCAGCGAGAAGGGGAGGTAGGGACCTGTGGTCAGATTTCAGAAAGCATGTCTGTCCCTGCTGAATGTTTAAAAGGCCACAGAGGGAAAGTCACTTTGCTTCCCTCTCTTGCAATAGCTCCTGATAGAGGCTATGCAGCGCATAGCTACAGAATGATGATTGCTCCCACCAAGAAATGCTCTAGACGTGAAGCCGCTTAAACAAAATATAGTACCTGCAACTTCCAAAAGCCTACTTAACCGAAAGTGTCCATGACTTCTACTCTGATTTTAATTTATGTGCTGGGTTCATGTGTTAAAGGAGCAGATAGAACTTAACTGCTCTTTTTTGCCTGATATCTGGATGCCACCAGAGCACTGATTTTTAGATGAAATGGTTTTGTAACTGTGAATCTTAGCTTAGCTTCACAACTAACTTTGTGATTCAAAACACAGAATAAGGTAGATGCAAGAGATTATCTTCCCAAAACTGCTTCTTAGGCACATCTACCTAAACCCCACTGCCAGAGCCAAAAATAGATGATCTTGAACTCTCCCATTTGCCTTAACGAACCAGTCAAAAAGGCTTTGTCTGGCACCAAGACTGTCAAAACAGTGCTAAGGTTTTTAATTTGAAAATGGCAAAGTCTAGAGCTGCTCTATGACACAAATCATAATGCTGTTAATTAAACTCTAAAGCAAATACTAAATTTTGAGCTTCAATAATTACAACATTTTCTCTAGGGCTCAATATCAAGTACTTATTTCAATTAATTAACTGGTATGACACCTTCAATAACATTTCAAAAAAAGAGGTGGTTAAAATTCAGCTGAATTTATTAATAAAATCTTTGCCCCTTGAAAGACTGAAACTTAGCTTATTATCACCTTGTTCTCAAGAGATTAATAGCATGAAGTCCATAGCTATTATCTCTCCTGCAAAATAGTCAATATTGTGTGATAAAGTCTTTTAAGGTAAATATGAGATGACAACTGATTAGAGATGTGTCAGCTTGAGCAGGAAGACTTGACACTTTGTTTCTAGCTGAATTTCAAGTCCTTTATTTTGATAATTGCACAAATGAAACTCTTGCATATTTTTCCACAATGCGAAAGCTATGAGCAAATAAGGGCTGTCATTCATTTGTTAACATGATCTAAAAGTAACACGATGAATGCAAAACATTTGATTGGCTAACTTTTCCTTTTGGGAGCCAATACCCTGCTACTTGCTAGACATTTTGAAAGGCTCTGAGGGATCTGCATCTGTCATGATGGCTCATGAAAAGCAATTGTTCCTCTGTTCCAGTCATCATCTACTTTCTTCAGCTCATCACTAGATTCCCAGCAATAGTCAACATCTCACTCACCAGTATGATTGAACATGAGTTGCAAGAGCACTAGAAGACGTCTGACTAAACTGATATTAATTTAATATTTCCCATCAATCTGCTAGACAAATTACATCAGGAGTTGCATGACTTTAATCCTTCAAATTTTGTCAGTGAATTTAGTGCTATCAGTTAGGATGTACATTTAAACCTCCATAAACATCACTAATTCAGTTACTTGCAGGCACTGTAATGTCAGTATTTATTTGATACAAATAAACCAAATAAAACAAATATTTGAAAAAATTAGTTTCTCTGTCCAGAAGGTTCCTCTATGATCTTCCATATAGTTCCTTGAATGTATGAATTGAAGCTTTTCCCCCTCCCAGAAGCAAGATAAAAAGTATGTCTTCTAGAAAATAATATGGTTTAGACTCCAAGAAATGTTGAGTTTATTAAATCCCTCTGGTGAACTGTTGTAGTTACCCTTTCTCTTCCTCCTTGGAGGAGCTTTTTCTGTCTATTTGTACCAGAAACATAGAAAACTGGAAAAATTGTTATCATATAAGTATACCTATTGCAGTACCTTTCCCCTTTCCTCTTTATTTTCTTACTTAATGAAGAAGCTCTGCTCTTCTATAAAATTATCATTGCTGAAAAATAATCAGTTGTAATGTATTTCCATAGGTTAATAGAAAGATCTAACCTGGAAAGTAACTTTGAGACCTTGGTGCAGTTTTCCAGGCTTTAAAAAGTATTTGCAAACAGACAAAGAGTACATTTTTGGCTGCTGCTTTATTTCCAAATGAACTCAAGATGTTTAGAATACTTTTTTTCCCCTTAAAACCAAAGCTTTCCTCCCACTTGAGAAAAATCAACATCTCAATGATCCATTTTATCATATACACCTGCTTGTTTTTCTATTTTTCTTACCCCTTTGTTGTGCCTGAGCTACACTGTGCTACCACAACAGCTTACATGATAGAAAATAGACTTTAACTACTCTTAAATCTCTACCATTTTTCTCTACTACCAATTGAAAAAAAAAGAGAAAAAATAAAGAAGCAAATAATAAAAGGAAAGAGTGGTAGTTTCATCAGTGATTAGTCTGAAAGCCTTATTATGCTGTTACTATACTCATAGTATAATGGATTTACTATAAAGGTTCATTTATGAAAGGCATGGTATCTGAACACTATAATATATCTAAAAATTGATGCGTACCTACCTCATTAAAAAACCCAGAAATCTAACTTTTTTTCTTTTAAATTCAAATTTCCTTTAGAATTTCCTGTTTAAATAAAACACTATTTTTTACCTGTGGACGATAACATATGTTTGATTACTTTCAATTTCAGAGTAAAACATAATCTGCTGCTTAGAGCAAATAAATACGAAATGCAGTTTTCCAGCAAATAACAAAATTGGACAGCCAGAGAAAAGCCATTAAAAGCTTTCAATTCATAACTAGCAATTAAGAACTATTTTTCTCATTTAAATAAATAAATGTTCTCCAGACAGTACGCTGAACGCTGTAGTCCCAAATTCATTTTTATCCGTTTCTAGAGAAAACTACCCCTCTGCCACAAACACATTTCTGCTGTATTATAGCACATGAAATAATCTGCATTTTAGTCATAATGTTTAGCAACATATGAGATTGTATAAAAAGAAAAAAAAAGTCTTTTCAAACAACATTGCAATCAGTTTCTGTAAAACCAGGTGGGGTAGTATCATCTGACAGATAGGAAATTCAAGAACAAGGTTCTCTATTCCTGTACTAAATAAAATCACAAGCAAACATGTTTCACAACCGCATTTTAAATGGCTCTCTCTTGTCCCTCTACCAACAAATATACACACTTCCTATAACCTATTTCTGTGTTTGCTTCTAACTTTTCTCTACGCTGGCGTATTTTCCGCTTGAGTTGGCACCAGTCAATCAGTACTTTTGTTCTTCAGCTGCTCAAGCGGCAGCGACCAGGGCAGCCACAACAGACACAGTTCTGGCAGCTCCTAATGTGTGCCCCTGCCTTTTATTCAGATGCTATTTACACAGTGTTTACATGTAGACCACGTAGCTTTTATAAAGCTCAAAGCTCGGATTTTAAATGAAAAGCTTATTAGGCACAGGAGTCTCTCAAATTAAATCTTAGTAAGTAGCTACTTAAAATGCTTTGGAAGATAGAATCCAGAGTAATATATTTTTATGCACAAATAATGCTAATCTAAAGAAAAAGAGAAAAATGGAATAGGAAATGTAATCAGTGAGATGGACTGGACACAGGAGTTTTATTGCTACATCATTTGTCTACTGTAGAAAAAAGCTAAATCATTCTTGTCTTAATTTCATCATGTATAGGTAATTGTGAGCATGCAGAACAAATAAAAATATGAAAGCAATTTTCTTAGCTAAGCCTCCAAGAAACATACATTGAAAAGGTACAATATATTTCTGCTGTTAATTTTTAATTTCTGTCTCAAGAATTCCAGACAAATCAAGTTGGTCTGTCTTAAAAGCCAAGCGGTTTCTGTCCCAAATTTTTATTTCCTTCTTTTTTTTCTTTTTAATCTTTTTTGACATAGGATATAGGAATGTAGAGTTTCAAGTCTACATTTTATCTCAGACATGGAAATTATTTCAGGCAGGGTAAATTTCACTTATAATAACATGGAATTCTGTCTAGGAATTGAACTATTAATCTTGTTATCAATATTTCCATTAAAAACTTGTGTATTTTTACAAAATATTCTGATTAAGGTGAATTGAATTTGCATTATACTGCCTCACATTTTGTGCTGAACTTATCTTTTAACAATTTCCTATTTCCTCTTCAGTCTGCTTGTCTTCAAGTTCTGTACCAACAGTATAAGCTTTAGGAAAACATAAGCTTCTTATTCCATATTTACATTGCAGCTGTCTCCTCACTCTTTCTCATCCAGTATTTCACAGTATTCATTTAAAACAGGCATAAGTGCACATCCTGAAGATGTGACCCTGCAAGAACTCCCTGAATCCAAGAAATGTTTGCATCAATGTCATTTTATTCAGAGCAGAATGCTACTAACAGAGTTATCATTTCACTGTGGTCTTAGTGCACACAGTTCACAAACGTAAGCAAAAAAGAAGATATTACAGGCTGAATTTGAAAAAACTGCTTTAGGCTGCACTTCAATTCTCTTTACTAAGATTTGAAATGTTCTTGGAACATATATCTCTGAAACAGCATATGAGAAGGTTGAACAAAGAAGCAGAAACGTTGATCGTTAAATGCAGCAAGTCTCTACATTTCTAAATTTTGTTTTGTTAAAAATTTTAGTTCCACTGTGCTTTAAGCTGTTCTGCATTACTAATGGATGATACTTTTGTAACATTAAGGTTTCATAACTGATAATATTGAAGAAATATTGCCTTAACATTTGGATTATTAATTGCAGATTAAAATTATTTTTGTCATTACAGAGCATGCCATCATTCCAACTTTCTTTACCAAATTATGTTTTTCTGCATATCATTGTCAGTAAAATAATAACAAATATGCTGGGATGGGCATAAGTAATTTTTAAAATTAAAATACATTAAACACTTGAGTGGTCGAACATTCAAGGGAAGGAGATAAAGTCTACTTACTGTAACACACATCTCCAGGAGAGGAATGAAAGTATATTAACATTAAGTTCTTTTTTTGGTGACATCAGCTGAGTTTTTTACATGTGTAATTCAAAGCAATGCCTATGAGCAATAGTGTAGGAAAACTCTTATTTTACACTGCTCTGGAGATGGTGGTTCAAAATCTAGTACATAATTAAATATATGGGATGGATGTAGCTGAGTGGTTAATGCATGTAAAATTTCCTTTGACAATTCAAGTTTAAATTCACTTTAGTTCTTATAAATCTTGCAAGAGTATAATTGACTTAACATTTTCTCCAGTACAGCTAATACATTACTTTTATTTCTGATAGCCAACACTGAAGCATCTGGGGAAGACTAGGCTTTTGGTTGGTTTTTTTTTTGGCTAATCTTTCAGCTGCAGCCATACGTTTCAGGAAAATAATTGCTAGTAAAATTAATCTGATAAATTCTGACACTATGACACTAGGATCATAGGTTAATAAATTACTGTGTTAAGAATTATGTATTTTAGGTCTGTTACACATTAATTTTCTATATGTCATTTAATTAACAGAAAATGGAAAAAGGATATTGTCCTCAAGTATAACTTCATGGTCTCTATTTTGCTGACCCAAATCCATAGTTAGTTCCATTGAAACTAACTTCAGATTTCCATACCTTCTTTCTGCTGCTCATATTAATTACAAATATAACCTTGAATTCAAAATTAATTTTCCTTTTTTTTTCATTTGAGAATTTGTCTAGGACTTTGACTACCTATGAATAAATTTATATAAGTGAATTTTCAAATTCTTAGTGCTATAGTGCATGTATTTCAGTAAATATAAGGCAAAAAAAAAGCCAAGTTCCAGATATGTATTTTAGAAAGTTAAAAAAATACACACTTACTATAAATAAGTAAATAACAAACACAGGGGGAAAAAAAAAAGCACCAAAAAGTTTCAAAAAGCTCCATGGAAAGCTGTACTGCTTTAGACCAGGGTAGAGTTAATTTTCTTCACAGTAGCTAGCACATGGCTGTGTTTTGGATTTATGCTGGAAGTCCTCTTCATTATCAACAGTTTCCCACAGAAATCCTAAACAGCCCCATACCAGTTACCATGAAAAAATTATCTCTACCCCAGCTAAAACCAGCACAATAGCACAAAGATGTGCTAGGCTTTGCTTTACCTATTAAACTGTATTTATTTCAACCCAGGAGTTTTCTCACGTTTCCTCTTCTGATCCTCTCCTCATCCCACTGGGGAGATGAGTGAGTGGCTGTGTAGGGCTCAGTTGCCAGCTGGGGTTAAAACACAACAAAAGCAGAGAAAGGACAAGTTTTGTGCCAATATCCTGTAATCAAAGTCACATATACAACCCTGACATACATTGGTTGTACATTTAAGTAATACTGGAGACATTTTCTTCCTATTGAATTTAATGAATTTTCAGAAGAAATAATACTAATTAATTGTCTTGATATTTATCAAGAATCCCAACCATTTAAGCAACAAAGCAAACAAAGCAAAGAAAACAATCATATCATTCCACAGGAAAATTTTATCAGACATAGCAATAATTCCTTCCCAGGTTCTATATTTAATTATTTTTAAGGTGTTATCTTCTATTTTCTCAAATAAAGGAGAAAATAAAGGTTGCCTGTTCCAACATTTTTCTCAAGTTCATTTTCCACTTTATATTCTAGAATGAACTGAAATGCTCCCAAACACTCTTTAGAGAAAAGTCAGTCAATCCTGTGTTATCAGCAGGACATGCATGTTTCTCAGACCTGCTGAGTTTTACTTTAGTTTGATTCTTAAATTATTTAGAGATTAGTCTATTCTGTAGTTTTTGTTTTCTCCTTTGATAATAAATCTTTTAGCATTCAATCATCTCTTTCTCAAAATGGAAGCTTATTTTTTGTTTGCAACATTACGTTCTAATAGTAGAAAATTCATTCAAATTGGTCAGTGGACTTTGACTGTCACTGTCTCACCACTGCTGACTCCTATTAGAGCATGTAAGAGGATACAAGCAGAGGAACACTGCAAAACTACCCCACCTTTAGTAATTTAACTGGTCTGCTGTTCTTCTCTATTGGATAAACTCGGCTTTTTTTTTGCAACATTTTAAACCTTTTTTAATGTCTAATCAATGATTTTATGAATCCATTTTTTTATGAGTAGAATATGCAAAGTCTATACTGAACCTTATTTTCCGCTTTGGCTGTTCATAACAACTTCCCTCAGAAAAAACAAAGTGAAACTAAATAAGCCAATGATTTTCACAGCTTTTGTATTTGTTGCTATAAAGCAGGTTCTGTTTTCATCATAAGGACTAATGTCTCAAGCAGTTGCCAATTCTGCTTTGACAATGCCTTTTCTCTCATTACCAAAAGCCTAGGTAAGCAAAGAACACTGCCTTCTCCAGGGACTTCTCTTATGGTTTTCACCTCTTTCCCATCTCCTTTCCTATTAGGAAGAAAAAAGAAAAGAAAAG